>JAQZBX010043522.1:8438-21750 GCA_029593785.1 Cabassous unicinctus | reverse complement strand
TTTAATGATGATGCATCAATATTGGTTCATCAGCTGTAACTAAGGTACCACACTCCTGCAAGGTGTCAACAATTAGGGAACCTGGGGGAAAGGGGGTGCGGAGATATAAGGGAACTTGGTATTTTCTCCACATTTTTTCTGTAAACCTACAACTGCTCTAAAAACAACATTTATTATTTTGTTAAAAATCATGGCATTTTTAGTTTTTTAACCAAATTGCTCTGAGTTCTTTACCCTGTCCCTGCACTAGGCCTTTTCTTGAGGTGTCTCTTTTAAATCCTCACATGAGGAGGGACTGATCTTGCAGCCATTTGACAGATAAGGAAACTAATGCTCAGAGAGGTTAAGTAATTTGCCTAAAGTCACACAGCTGGAAACAGCTAATAAACAGGCTCTGACTCCAAATCCGTCACCTTACCCTGTCTCCTCTCAGTAAGGGGAGGGGATGGGGTGGGGAGGATATTTGTGTGCTATCTTCAGCAAGTTCACGTTCCCTTCCCCGTCCCCTTGACAATATCCGCCAAGCCAGGTCCCCCACTTGCTGTCTATTTCTGACATAAATATGTTCTCCCACAATGTGTGCACACACACACAACACTTTCTTTTCCGCAGGAATTCATAAATTCCAATAAAGGAGGCAGATGTATCTCGCTTCCATTTGCTGCCTCCCCCCAGCCACCCACCCCGCGCAGCGCTACTTAGTAGGCATCACCGCCCTGCCCCCACTCCTGACCTGCTCCCCCAAACACAGGAGGTTCTCCCAAAGCCTCCCATCAACGCTCCCACCCCCTGCACTGCAGAAGCCAGAGTTGGGAGAGAGATATTCAGGCAGATCACTAACTCTCCAGGCTGTTAACATAACGAGGGGATAACCTGATATTTAAATCCCAGCCAAAGTGGTAAATCTGCATTGTCAGCCTTCAACGTGATTTACAAAATAATTTAAAAATGCATGAAGCTTCTTCTTTATGAAGCATGGGGGTGCTAAGTTAACATCTAAATATTTTATTGCCCAAGGTGAGCAGTTTGCCTCGTGGCCATGAATCACTGTGCTTCTGAAGACTCTCCGTTATCACAGGTGTAGGGCACTCTTGGGGGGGATGGGGGCTTCGTGGGATTTTTTTTTGTCTCCGGCCACTTGAATAAGGCTTTTGTTCACCATCTTCCTGGAGAAACGGCAGGTGCAGGCATTGTCCCAGACTCCAGATGCCCCCACATTCATTAGAACTGAACGGGAGACATTGGCTTTGCAGGGTCTCCTAAGCAAGGCAGGGGGACTCTCAGAAGAGGGCTTTAGAGATCATTTGGGAAGAAACAGCAGCACACCCAGCACCTTTGCTACCTGGAAGAGATGGCAACTGGCCAAGGTGAGAAGCAAGGGTAACCGTAGACCTTCCGTCAGTTCGGGATAGAAGAAATGCTAGAACTGGAAGACGGCTGGCTTGGTCAGCATCGCCAGCTCCCTACTGGGAGTTCTGATCAGAATCATTCTGGAACAGCTGTACTCGACACCGAGCTCCAGGGATGTAAACATGATCTGGACCATTTGGGGCAAGCCGTCCTTCTAGCCACAGTGATTGGTTGAGTGGTGGACGCATGCCCTTACCAGACCCATGAGACGTGCTTGAAGGACTTTGCAGGGTCTACTGGGGAAAAGAAGCTCTTTCTGCAGGGTGTACTGCGCTGGCAAGCTGTGTCTCTACCACCTTCCAGGACAATGACACCAACACAGGAAATCAGAGCCAAGAACCTGACAGCGGCACTTGAGCATCTCCATCCAGCTCAGCCTGAAGCTAAGTGTGACCCTGCAACTCTGCAGTTCTCTGATTTAAAAAAAAAAAAAAAATCCCCTTTTTGCTTAAACCAACTTGAATTTGTTTTCCTGACCAGTGAAGTGGCTTAAGTGGATTGATGGATGTGAAACCAATTCACAAGCCACTAAGGGCGCCAGTGGAAGGAGTCAGACAAATCCAGGTCTGAATCGGGACTCTGCCTTTCACCAGCCACTAAGCAAATGGCATGTGCCCTTGAGCCTCAGCATCCGTTCAGCCCTAATACTTACACCAAAGCAAGTCCTGTCACCTCCATGCCCAAAGCATATCCAGAATCTTCCCTTCCTTCCCAAATCCAAGGCCACCACCCCGCTCAAGCCTCCTCCACCTCTCATGCGGGCAGCCGCTCTGACCACCTCTTGGTCTCCCTGCTTCGTCCCCTCAGCCAAGGTAAGCCCAGATGGCATTGTCCCCCCATACGATGTGATCCGGGGGCTCCCTAGCACACTTGGAATGAGAATTGCCATGTGACTGGTTCCTTCCTGTCATTTAGGTTTTAACTTCCAGGTCACCTCTTCAAAGAGGCTCTCTTTGGCCACTTCCATCCAAAATAGCCCCCTTCCCATGCAGCACTCTTTGTTCCATCAGGCTGTTTTAATTCTGTGCATTGAAAACAGGTCATCTCGTTAATTTTCTTGTTGAGTTATTGTGCGCCTTTCCTGGTTAGAATGTAAGCCCCTTGAGAGCAGACGCTGTTCCCACTCCTTCAGCGCTTGGTCGGCTGCAGAATGGGCCTGGAGATGCCCACGCCCGACTCCCAGGAAGCTGTGAACCTGGCACAGTGTGTTCCTGTACCTGGCAAAGGGACTTTGCAGATGGGATTAAGGATTTTGAGATTAGGGGCTTTCTGGGATCACTGGGGGGAACCAGTGTGATCACAGGGGCTTTATAAAAGGGAGGCTGCAGGGTCAAAAGCCAGAACAAGCCAGTGTGAGGACGGGAGCAGAGCCAGCGAAGGGCTTTGAAGGGGGGACGCTGCTGACTTTACGAATGGAAGACGGGGCCGCACGCCGAGGAGTGCAGGGGGCTTCTAGGGCTGGAAAAGGCAAGGAAGGACTCTCCCCCAGAGCCTGCCTCAGTGGGAACCTGAGACCATTTAGGAAGGCACCAGCACAAGCTGAAGAAATCTGAGTTTTGATGTTAGTTAGGGCTACAGCAGAGACACAAAAGCTCAGCAACTCAGACAAAATGCTATTCAGTCGCGCTCTCGGTTCACTGTTCCAGAAGTACACACCCGGCTCAGGGGAGGAGAGGAGGCAGCTGCGCTCCGAGGTCCACCCAGGCTCCTTCTGCCTCGTGGCTCCACCACGGAAGACAACATTTCCGAGGCTCCCCTGAAGCTGCGTGAGGCCGTGCGATGAACTTTAGCCAATGGCGCAAGCACGTTTCCTGCTTCCCCCTTCCTACAGGCTGGACGTGGGTGAGCCTCTGTGAAAACCTGCTCTCTGCTCCCAGGAAGGTGCCTGAGACGGGTCAGCCGCCTGTTAGCAAGAGTGGGTGCGTTGGAGCGGGGAGGGGTGTTCAGGGAGTACTGGGTGCCAGAGCCCCAGTTCTGCCCGGCTCCACCCTGGGGGACCTCAGACAAGACCCCTCCACTCTCAGGGCCTCTGATCCCCATCTCTAAAGCCAGTCCAGATGAGGCCTTAGGACTCTTCCCACTCCCACAATCTAACCTGGGAAACGGTGGCAAAGGGTAGAATCTCCCTTAGGAGAGGGTAGTCAGCCAATGGAAGGAAGAAGGGAGGGAGGGAAGGAGAGGGGAGGGGAGGGGAGCGGAGGGCAAAGGAGGGGAGGGGAGGGGAGAAAAAAAGGGAGGGAGGGAGGAAGGGAGGAAGGGAGGGAGGGAGGGAAGACTATTGGAGACTTTCGAGAATTTTCTGATGCATTAAGCAAAATATTTTGAAGATTTAGACGACACCACTACTCTTGATATAGTTACTTATTACACGGTGCTGGTGTGCTGTTTGAATCACAAATTGCATGCTAATGGCCTAATTCATAAACCGTTGACATTCTTTATGAGTCCTTAGCATTCAGAAATGAAGAATTTGTGTTCAAAATATAATTTGCATTGCAAAATTCAATAATTTAGTTTCTCGTATTCATTAATGCCTAAAACCACAACACATAACTTATCCCATTCCAAATCCCTCCTTGGGACACTAGGAGAAGTGCTTCCACCAGGAGATCAAGTACTGCTTTTCACGGCCACATTTGGAAGGGCTCTGAGAGTCATTGAAGGGGGAGCCACGCTGCTTCTCCCCAAAGAAGGGCACTGAATGCTTCTGCCACAGTCAGATAACAGAGCAAGGGGGCTTCTCAGACTCACATGGAAGATTCTTTCCCCTTCCTAATCTCAGGAATCCCATCCGAGTCTAAATCCCTGCTGAACGAGTTAAGAAATGTTCAGTTAAACAGTCAGTGAAATGATCAATGCAACATTCACTGAATAGTCCTTGGAAAACTCAGTGGAATAGTTTGTGGGAAATATTGCCAATCAGATAGCTAATAGAAAGGTCTGTAGAATATTCTGTGAACTAGAAATGGGGAACATTCTCTTGGCAGGTGCCCTCAGGGACCACCCTGTCATGAGGTAGAGGTCACATAGATGAAGGTCCAAGTTGGACCCGTGGCATCTCTAGCTAATTTTCCTTCCTAACACAAGGGAACCCCTGAAAGAAAGAAAGGAGAGCTAGAGTGCTCGAGAATCAAAGGAATGCTGACTAGCTCAAGTGCTCCTTCTGACTTCCTGGGTTCAGCTCCAACCCACCCAGCCTGGCTTGATAGATTTTATTGGAATTTGGGGGGCAGTCCTCAGATGTGCTAGCATAAACCTTGTCTTTTGGAACAACACATAGCTACTGGGTCAAACCAGAACATTTCAGAGCCCAGATCTGAGTGTCAGGACAATAGAATTGAAAAGACATAAATCCTGGGGTCAGAAGTCCTGGATTTTAATTCTCACTCTGCTTCTCTAACTTGCTGTGTGGACTTGTCCAAATCACTTCCTCTCTGAGTTGAAAAATAGGGAGGTTTGATGTCGTGATCTCTAAAGACTCAACACGGAACCCTCTAAGACTTCAGAATCTGACCTAGCAGCCTGACCCAAATTGGACACTGGACACTACTGTTTTGGTGTGTCCAAGCTGCTAGAAGGTCGAAGGCCAAAGACCTCACTAAGATGTAAGCTCCATTAAAAGGGACCACAGGCGTGTCATCCAGTACACAGCCTGCACGTCCTCAGTGCTCAAGAAATAATCATTCATTCACTCAGATGCTTTCCAAGCACTGACAGTGTAACCAGTTATATTCTAGGCACAAGGATGCATCAACCAACCACGCAAAGTCCCTACCTCTGGGGAGCTCACCTTAGAGAGGGAGAGGCAGATGACGAGCAAGTAAGTATACAATAGTAATCAAGAAAAAAAAAATAGTTCAGATAGTGATTAGAGCTCATAAAACAAGGAAATGGGATGGAGAGTGGTTGAGATGAAGGGCTACTTTAGATTACATGCTCAAGAATATCCCCTCTGACCTTTGAGGGGAACTTTGAGTTGAGACTTAGATGACCAAGAGGCCAGCCACGTGAAGGTCTGGAGGCAGAGCATTCTGGGCAAGTGCAAAGTCCCTGGGGCAGAAACATGCTCTCTGTGTTCATGGAAGACGAGCAGGTCTCTTGTAGATAGAGTTTTGTGAGTGGGGAGAGTAGGAGAGGGGTCAGACAAGCAGGCAGAAGTGGATAATGTAGGCCCTTGTAGACCCATAGTCAGGAGTTAGGATGTCAGTCTAAGTGTGATAAGAAACTATGGAAAATGTTAAGCAGGTGAGTGGCATGACTTGGTTCATAGTTTTAAAGATCTACTGGATGGTGCATGGAAAATTGAATTGTTGAATGAATGAAGTACAAAGCAACTTACTATGTGTTCCTTGGAAGAGAGGTCAGCCTGGGAGGGTGACACCCATCCACGAGAAGGACACAGTCAAGCTGCTCCCGACTCACCAGGAAAACCATTCCACCCTGCTGGCACCCAACGCCTCTTTGCGAAGCTCCGAGCAACTCTCATTTTGAGATGTGCTCAACTTCCTCCCCCTTCCATCCCTGCAAACTTGGCAGCCTTGAAATAAGAACAAGTCATCCGTCAGCGAATCTAAAATATTTATTGTGCATATTTTAACGGCCAAAGTGCTACATCATCGAGCTCAGCCAAGATTGGGGACAAGGCTTCGCAGAGCCGATGGCTGAGATGAGGATGTGCCGGACAAAATTACAGACAATTAATCTGTGCAGATGGAGCCCTTTAATGGGGACTGGAGCCCTCGCTTAAGCAGCAGAGACAAACTAGGCCCATAATGACCACCATTAAAATTTAATGCAATTTGCTTACTTTAAAAAAATGGAATTCCTCATGTTCTCTATAGCTATCACTTATCCCGCAGGGGAAACTGTGAGGGGGGAGGAGGGCATGGGTTTGCTTGGAGAGCAGCTCTTGAGCTAAATTCTGTTTCAGGGTTTCTGTTGGGGTTTGAACACGACACTGCACGCAACGTGCTGAGGCCTGAGCCTGGCACGCAGCCAGCCGTGAATTCACGCACTGTCATCGCCGTCACGATTAGGACTGGTATTCTTACTGCTGTACTGCCACACACTGGCCAGCGGGCTTTGGGAGAATCTCCTAACTCTTCCGTGCAGTGGAGTGTCTTAGTTTCCCAAGGCTGCTCCTAAGACAGATACCACCCACTGGTTGACTTAAACAACTAGCATTTATTGACGCCCAGTTTTGAAGGCTCTAAGTCCAACATCAAGATGTCGGCAAGACCCTTCTATTTGAACCTATAGTTGGTACTGGACTTGATAAGTGTGTGTCCAAGAGACTGGAATCTCTGGGCTGTCCATGTGCCAGCTGGGCCCGCAATCTCAGCAGAGTTGCAACACCTACTCTCCAGTTGATTGGACTCACCCAGGACAGCTATCAGGGAGATGATGATGGACTGCGACCATCCCAAGGAACAGAGAGAGTCTGAACTGCAGGCAAGATAGTCCCGTCCATCTGCCCCACGGGATCTAAGTCCCTCTTACTTAGAGGCAGAGTGGGCTTCACCATCCCAGAATCCTCAGGACTGGGGAACGGACAATGGACTAGAGTAGACTTGCTGGGAGGGAGAGGGAAAAACAGGTGTAATATGGGGGCATTTTCGGGACATTGGTATTGTCCTGCATGACATTGCAATGATGGATACAGGCCATTATATATTTTGTCATAACTTACAAAATTGTGCAGGACAGAGTGAAAATTATAATGTAAACTATAATCCACACTTAGTGGCAATGCTCCAATATGTATTCATCAATTGTGACAAATGTACCACACTAACGAAGGATGTTGTTAATGTGGAAAAGTGTGGGAGGGGGAGGGAGGGGAGTATATGGGAATCCCCTATATTTTTTGTGTAACATTTATATAATCTAAAATATTTTTTTTAATTAAAGTAATTTAAAAAATAATAATAAAGTAGAAAACAAAAGCAAAAAAAAGAATGTTACTAGTAACCACTGGAGTTGTTTATTATCCTTGTCCTGGTTCTGAGAAACTGAATAAAGTCTCTGGTGATTAAAAAAGAAAAGACGTCGGCACGAGTCGGTAGCATGCTGGCGACGGCAGGGCTCCGTCACACGGCCATCTCTCTCCTCGTGTATTCTCTGCTTTCCGCTGCCTTCTGGCTCCTGCGTCTTCAGGCTCTTCTGACTTCTGCACCCTCCAGTCACATGGATTAAGACCTACCCTGATTCAATCTGGCCACACGTAAACAAAGAATAACACCTTTTAAAGCTCCTACTTCCAAATGGGTCCACACCCACCGGAATGTGGATTAGGATTTGAACATGTCTGTGTGGGCCACAGGAGCCAATCCCTGACATGATCGGTATGATTGTCTCTTCCTCATTGGGTTCTTGGGAAGGTTAGACAAGGTCACGCGTGCCCAGCCCCGAGCACTACGTGCATATTCAGACGGGCGCCCCCTCCATCTTCTCCATCCCCATCAACTTCAGGGACGGGCCTCGCCTTCAGGTCAGGGTTGGTCTGGGCACCGGGGCTGGTGCTAAGATGGAGGTGGTGGGAGTGGGGAGTGGGTTGCTGGAGGGTTGGTGGGAAGTCCACTGTCTAGGTATCTGCCCTGCCTGAGCCCTGAGGCTCTCTGTGTCCCAGTGACCTCAATCAGGAAATTGGGGGTCACACTGGATCTGCACATTTCATCACAGTTGTTTTTAAATAAAATGCAATAATAGATATTAAGACACTAGAAAGGGTTAAAAGTTCCATATTAATATAAGGTGTTGATGTTATTGTTTATTAAGTAGAGAAGAAGTTTTTTATTATTATTATTTTGATTCCTCTAGCCCTAAGATAGCAAATAAATCAGAAAAACGTCAAGCCAGAGTGAAACATGGATCTCCAGGAACCAGGGTGCAGAGCTTCCTTGGGATTTTTTTTTTTTTTTTTCATTTTGTAATCTTTGCTGAAAGACATTTGAAGTGAAGTTAATAATTGAAACGTAATGAATAATTGCAGTTTGGGGTCCGTAGCACAATCATAATTGCCAGTTTATTACTTTTTTAATATATTTGCCGAGTATTAATAACATTGAAATAATGCAAGAAGATCATGGGAAATAAATGAAATATATCATTTGTCAAGGGGAAAAAAAAGAGGATTTCCAAACTATAGGCACTGCTCTTATGAGTTCTATGATGAATACAGCTTTGCCCCCAAATCCTTCATCTTGAAGACATCACTTGCAAAATTTGGTTCCTGCAGAATTCTTATCAAGTCAAGTAAAGCCAAAGGTATAGAAGACTCACTGTGCAGAAAGCTCTGCCGTTCCTCATGTGCTTCTCGGGGTGTGGGAAACACACTGTCAAACAAGGTCCCAGAGCTGGGAATAAGAAGTCCCAGGTTTGAGCCTGGTCCTTTGGTTTGTTCTTGAAGAAATCCCTTCCCCTCTGAAATCCTCATGTCCTCACTGTAAAACAATAGGCAAAACCATGACAATGGATCAAAGAGACTGCACTCATCCCCGAGTCCCAACTTTTTCATCCCCAAAGCCTCACTTTACTATTTCCTCCCCACCCCCCACCCCCAGGAGCTGCATGTTTTGAAAGCTCTTCATGTAATAGTCCGAAAATAGCCAAGTCCGCCAAGTCCTGTCCTCTTTGCCAGGAGCTTTATAGGGTCTTGTAGTGGACTGAATAGTGTATCCCAAAAATCCATGTCCACCCTGAACCTCAGACTGTGACCATCTTTGGAAATAAAGTTTTGGCAGGTTTAATTAGTTAAGGATCTTGAGATAAAATCATCCTATATTGGCAGGATGCAGCTCTAAGCCAAAGGAGCCCCAGGAGCTGGGAGAGGCCAGGCAGGATGGTCCCCTAGAGCCCGCAGAGGGAGCGTGGCCCTGCCGTCACCCTGGCTTCAGACTTCGGGCCTCCAGAACTGGAGAGAACAAGTATCTGTGGTTTACGCCTCCTGGTGTGTGGCAGCCCCAGGAACCTGAGACAGGCCTCAGCATGCATCATCTTTAACACGAGAGGGCCGACCTGGGCAGAGGCTCCACCCTGGTATCTCAGCACAGTGAGCCGTGACTAGCTATGGAGAGGGTCACAGCTCATTCATTACCAAGATCCGCTGAAGTAATGAAGTCTGCCAATGAGTTTCTAAGACAAATTAGAATAGATTTGAAGGACCCTGGGACAAAGCTATGCTGGCTCATTTGTGTTCAGTCAAATTTCCTTTTATGAGCTTCCCTGTCCTGAGCTGGGCACTAAGTGAGGGAAATGAGAAGCAGAGAAGGGATGGACTCACTGCTGAAGAGCTGGGACCGGCCATCACTCACGGGGGACGTTATCCATCTTCAAGGTCGTGAGAGGCAGTGCGGTGTGATGAGCTTCAGTTGGTTTCAAAACGAAGATCATGCTTCCTTTTCCTAGTTATCAGAATGACATTTATTTTTAATAAAAACCTAACTTTAAAAAATCATAACAAAGTGTGGCTATAACCAATGCTAATATTTTCATGAGTATTCTTCCCAATTCATATAGATAACCACATAGACATTTAGGCTCAATTTTACATAAACCCAATATCATATGTGCTAGATGATGCTTTGGGGTTTTTTTTCCATTCTATACTATGTCAGGAACTTTTTTCCATGACAACAAAGACCTGCAGGAGTTTTGTATTGATTTACTGTTAATAATTCACCATTGACATCCATACAGCTATTAAAAAAAAAAAAAAAAGCAGCTGTAAAACAGAGCAAGAAAGCTTTTTATGTACCTATGTGGAACCATCTCCAAGATAGGTTGTTAAGCGTAAAAAGCAAGGTTAGAGTCCTGTTTATTTTGCTCCCATTTGTGAGAAAAAAAAAGAAAAGAAAGAAAGAAAGAAAAGTGGGGGTAGATTTTTCATTGTATATCCTATCGCACCTTCTGGATTTTAAACCATAAATTTGTATTAACTTGGACAAAATACATGTGTGTTTTATGATTTTGTGCTTTATATACCTCAGTGCTCATATATATATACAGACATGCACTCACGATGAGCTATGTTCTATAAGGACACAGCGAACACTGAATTAGCACGTCCTAAACCACAGGTCTAGGGGACATGCAGAGTTAGCTTCCTGTGAGCCTCTGATTAATACACAACTTTGTTTTATGTGTGTTTCTGTTTAAAGACACCTTATTTAATATATATTGTTCATTCATTAACATTGAATTCATGTCCAACAGCACTACAAGTCCTGCCTGAGTGCAGCTTATCTCACACATGTGTTTTCCCTGTAAGGCACATCACAGTCTTCTTGCAGTTTGGAACACTGGACAGCACTTCAGCACTACATTTGGGGATTTTTTTTTTTTGATTTTTTTTTTTAGGTACCAGGTATTGAACCCAGGACATCGTACGTGAGAAGCAGGCACTCAACCACTTGAGCGACATCCACTCCCCTTGGGGATCATTATCAGCAAAGATGCCAAGAAAAAGCACACAAACGTGAAAAACATGGCACCAAATATGCCACAAAAAGGATATTTGTTTATAGTATGATAACTGAAACACAAAGGCAGAGCATTGTCTTATTCTACCTCAGCTGGGAACATGTCCATCAGGTGACTCAATTTTTCCACCCCTATACACACATCCACAAGTGACCTTGAAAGCTCCGTGAGTATTGATTTTGGGGTTACAAATAAATTTCAGTAGATAGAAGAATTCACAGATACAGAAACCACAAATAATGAAGATCAATTATATATATATATACTTTTTAATATAATAGATAAATTTGTGTTTTAAGTAAATTTTATAATTTTTAATTATTTAATTATTGTGACTTTAAAAAATAATTCAACATTGTCTCCCCAGTCCCTAGCCAAGTGTTTGGAATATAAGGAAGACCCAAATAAATATTTACTGGATAACTTAATGGTTGAATCAACAAATAAATTCTGGTTATTACAATATCATATATGTGATTTTTTGGTAGTTACTTCTGTTCTTTTTTCATATGGTTTTTGGTCACTATCTAGGTATTGCCACAGAAGCATGTCACATATGGGAACCAAGGCTACTTCGTGTGTGGCAATTGTTCTCAGGACCCTTCTGGCTGATACAAGCCAGGATTCCGAGGTGGGATCTGGAACACACAAGACTCAGAGAGAAGGCAGGAGTCATTTCCCTCTGAGAAGGGAGCCGGGAGTGGATGGAGAGACAACAGGCGGTGAGGCTGGCGGAGGGAAATTATGTCCAGTGACCAGAAACAGCCCTCCTGAGTCTGAATGAGGGAGAGAAAGAGACCTTACAGAGAGGCAACATTCAGCAGGGCCACGGACAGGTGCTCTGGGTAAATGTGTCTGATGCTGGGGCAACTCTTCTAGTTCTCCTTCTTGCTAGGAAAGGTAGAACATAGAGACAGGAGCTCTGTGTCCCACCAGCTGTCCTGGAATCCCAGGTTCATCAGTTACCTGCTGGGTAATTACTACTTAACCTCAATTTCCTCATCTGGAAAATAGGAGTGACAATGATTACACCATTGGATTATCTAGAATGAGATAATGCAAGTAAAATGCCTGGCATATACTAAGCACTCAAAAAAGTCTTAGCTATCATTATGCCATAGTAGTATCCATTTCATCCATGGCTGGGGAGTTAATGAAAAATTCAGAGAAAGACTGGGAGACTTGGGAGCTGACAGGGATAGATGAAGCAGTACTGAGCGAGTCAAGAAGCAGCAAGATTCAATTCATTCATTCAACCCATTTTTATGGACCACTCGCTCTGCCTCAGCATTGCACTAGGTACCTGGGAACCAGTGGCAAGCAAAAATGGACACCATTCCTGCCCTCTTGGAGCTTATGGTCTGGTGAGAAAGACAGCCAGGAACCAAGTAATTGTATAAATAAGTAAAAAATTGCTACAGGGACAAGTGCTACAGAAAAGAGACATAAGGCGTTTTGAGAGCTGATAACAGGAGGACTCCATATAATGAGAGGGCTTGGGGCAGGCTTCCCTGAGGTGTGATGTTTGGCCAAAATATGAAGCATGATTAAGGGTGATTTAGGAGAAGAGGAGGAGAATCAGGTACAAAGTCCCTGAGGCAGGAGGGAGCTTGGCATGTACAAGGAGCTGAAAGAAATCCAGACCTGCTGGAGAGAGGCTACAGAGGGGAGCATGGGGTGAGGTAAAGCTGAGGCCTAACCAAGTGTGGGCCAGCGTCAAGGTCTGAAGATGATAATAGCCAGAGATGTGAAGGCAGTGAGCATATATTATTCACATACCATAGTCCAGGCTCTATATAGAGCATGTTACTTTATCTCACATAAATTCATGATGACGTCATGAAATTGGTGCTGTTATTGTCTCCATTTCACGAATGAGGAAACAGGCTAAAGAAAGATGACAGTACCGTAACTTGGACCAGTTATATCTAACCCAAAAGCCCTTGCAGGACTTCTGATCAACCAAGATGGCAGTGTAAGACATTCCAGGGGGAAGCGGGTGTGGCTCAGTGGACAGAGCCCCCGTTTACCATATGGGAGGCCCGGGTTCGCGTCCCGAGGCCTCCTTGTGAGGGCACGCCGGCCTGAGCGGTGCGGTGGGCTGATGCAGCAACCTCACGGCAGGAGGCGGGTGTGGCGCAATGGATAGAGCACCCGTTTACCATATGAGAGGCCCCGGGTTCGCTTCCCGAGGCCTCCTTGTGAGGGCAGGCCGGCTCGCACGGCGCCGTGGGCTGATGCGGCAAGACCTCACAGCAAAGGGGAGATAAGCAGACACAGAGAAGACACGCAGCGAATGGACACAGCAGCACAAGCACCAAGGGGGGGATAAATAAATAAAATAAATAAATCTTAAAAAAAAAAAAAAAGACATTCCAGGATGCTGTTCTCCCACAGATTCTTTGAACAACCAGCAAAACCT
>JAQZBX010043521.1:0-21635 GCA_029593785.1 Cabassous unicinctus | reverse complement strand
TCTGGGTATCTTTGGTCAACCTTAAGAGATATAGCAGGGGGACAGATGTGGCTCGGCTGGTTGGGTGTCCATCTCCCATATGGAGGGACTTGGGTTCGATCCCTGGGACCTCCTGGTAAAAATTTGAAAAAGAAAAATACAGAAGGTGCGTGGGCCACCAGGCTCCATGCACAGGTGTGCCACCAAGCCCAACAAGCGGGTGAGCCACCAGGCCCCATGCGCAAGTGCGCCACCAGGAAGCGGGTGAGCCGTCAGGCCCTTTCTGTGGGTGCGCTGCCAAGCCCTGTGAGCCACACAGCAAGATGATGATGTAACAGGAGAGTGACACAAGGGAGAGCCAAGATGAGACGCACCGAAAAACCAGGAACTAAGGTGGCATAGGTGGTAGGATGCCTTTCTCCCACATCGGAGATTCCGAGGATTGAATCCCAGTGAAGGCAGGATGAAAAGGATGAGAAGAGAGGGCAGGAAATGAACACAGAGAGTTGGCCAGGGAATGGACAAAGAAACAGCAAAAACAGGGGGCAGGGTAAAAATGGATAAAAGTAAATTAATAAATAAATAAATCCTTAAAAAAATGTATAGGGGAGGAAGATATGGACTATTGTTGGAAGTAATACTTTGACGATGCTCTTTCATGATTTGTTAACAAATGTTTCACAACAATGCAGGCTGTTTGGGGCAGGGGGTGATGTGTGGGAGCCCTGTATGATGTTATTCATGGTTGTTTTGTAAGTTCATGATGTTTACTGAACAATTATAGTTTATGTATACTCATGTATGAATGATATACTTCAATAAATTGTTTAAAAAATAAAAAAAATAAAAATAAAAAATAAAAAAAGATGCAATGGTAGGGATAACTTCAATACATTGCTCCCAATAAAGGGTAGAACATCTGGACAGAAGATCAATAAGGAAACAGAGGACTTGAAAAATGCTATAAACCAATGAGCCCTAACAGTCATATGTGACCATGTCATGCAACACCATCAGAATAGGCATTCTTCTCCAGTGCACATGGATCTTTCTCCAAGATAGGCTATATGTTTGGTCACAAGACAGGTCTCAACAAATTTTAAAGATTGAAATTATACAAAATATCATCTCTGACCATAACGGAATGAAGCTAGAAATCAATAATAGAAGGAAAACTGTAAAATTCACAAATATTTGGAAACTAAACAATACACTTAAACAATTTATGGGTCAAAAATGAAAAATAACACAAATTAGGAAGTGACTTGAGATGAATGAAGCAAAAGTACAACTTACAAAAATGATGGGATGCAGCAAAAGTAGTGTTAGAGGGCAATGTATAGCTGTAAGTGCTCACCTTAAGAAAAGACGATCTCAAATCAGTAACCTAACTTCACACCTGAAGGAACAACAAAATGAAGAGCAAACAAAACCAAAGTGAGCAGAAGGAAGGAACAAATGAGATTGAAATAGAGAATAGAAAACAAAGCAGAATGATATTCTGAAAGGGAGAGAGCCACAGGAGGCCAGAAGCTGAGCCTGGAAGAGAAAGCAGAAACCAGGAGATGCCGCCATGTGCCTTGTCATGTGATAAGCTAAGGACCCCAGGAAGGCCGGCAGCCGGTCTGGGAATGTCACAGTCTTCAGTAAGAAAGCATCTCCTTGATTTATTTTAGCCTCAAAACTGTAAATTAATAAATTCCCATTATTTAATTTGACCCATTTCATGGTATTTACTTGAGTAGCCAAGAAAACTAAAACAATGGGTAAAGAGTTTTTCTTTTGGGTGATGACAAATTTTTGATAGTGGATGGTAGTGATGGAGGCACAATATTGTGATTTGGGTTGATATCACTGAAGTGGCTAAAATGGGAAATTTTCAAATGAAATTGTATTCCCACACATTAAAGCTTCCTCCAATCTCAAGATTGAAAAATTAACATAAACCCTGCCAACTTCATAGGTGAGAATCAAACAAACCTAAGAGAAATTACTTGGTAAAGTAGATAGGATGACATAAATGAAAGATGCTCTCAGCACTAATAGTAGTAGAGGCCACTGTATTAACTACAGAAATTAAGAATGAATGTTTTTCCCATCCCCCCCCCCGACCCACCCTCATGCACAGGTTAAACTGAGTATTTAGGTGCATTGAATAAAGAAGCCACTTTATCAGCATCACATTCCATTGCCCAACTCCTCAGGCTGGAGACTTTTAGAAAGAGTCCTTCTCCCAGTGGACTGAAGTGAGTGGAAATGAGGGAGATGGATGAGATGGGAGGGACTCCTGCTGGGCCTGGGCGTGGCAGTCATCCCAGGTTCACTGACTTTTCAAACAGGGAAGTCACATAATTGAATAAACTTTGTCATCCAAAAACATCTGGATGTGCAAGTCGGCTGCATGAGGCAAGATCACCCGCCATGTCTGTGTCTACTTTTATCATCCTTACACAGACCTGCCACGCACCAGCTACCTTAGGAGTGGAGGCTATTTCCTTCTGCATTGTGACCTCTTACACATGACTACATGCAGGGAATTTCTTAATTTCTTAGTACCTTAACCGATGTGCCTAACTTGGGAGAAAACATTCAATTGTCCGAATAATGATAACATTCTTGTGGGCCGAGCAATACAAGGTCATTATGTTACCAGATTTTGTCTAGGTTCTTGACTAAGCTACAAGAAATGAATTTCAAGAGCATGTCGGGTTACTTAGGCCAGTAATTTATTAAGGTAGGAAGGGAAGAGAAATGGGAGAAAATAACAGATCACAGGACCCAGGTGG
Organism: Cabassous unicinctus; assembly: GCA_029593785.1. Lineage (NCBI taxonomy): Eukaryota > Metazoa > Chordata > Mammalia > Cingulata > Chlamyphoridae > Cabassous > Cabassous unicinctus. The sequence goes on along the minus strand of JAQZBX010043521.1, from coordinate 18,870 downwards.
AAAGGAAGGTACTGAAGTGTGTTAAAGAGGGCTGATTTATAGACTACAATTTCCCATTATAGATTATAAATCCCCAGGTTTTACTTGTGTGTTGATCCATGTGGGGCGGGGGGAACACAGCAAGAGCAGGGCACAGGAGGGAGGGAGGGAGAGAGAGAGAGAGAGGAGAGACAGCCTTTGTGCATGCTTTTAAAACCATTAATTATTCTACCCCTTTGCTAATGGCATGGGAGGAGTTCCAGCTGTTTGCTGTTTTGATTGATTACCCCACCCATCAATCCCCCTGGAGGGCCCAATGATAATGTCCCTGGAGAATATCCAGGGCTTCTCCTGGCTTCTAGAGGAAATCTCATTCTGAATGGCAGAAATCTTGTTCTGAACAGGATTTCTTGTGAGGGTCTTCCAGTAGCCATCTTGGGGGTATTGCTATCCACGTGGACTTCTTGCCAGGTTCCAGATCCATCTATTGATTCCCTGTTTTACTAGCCTGCTTCAATAATTTTTATCTCTCCTCACTGCATTTCTTATTCATAAAAAAAGCTGACTTTTGCTACTTTTAATATTTCAAGACAATATTATTTAAATAGAAATTGCATTGATCTCCCACAGAGAATGATACTGTATTTGGAAGAAGAAGGGAGTTGGAGTGGAAAAGTGAAAATGAGAAGTTTATTCAGTTCAATATGGAAGAGAACGTGTTGTATCTTTTTTTATTGCTGCATAACAAATTATTAAAAACATAGAGGCTTAAAATAACACCAATTTATGATCTCTCACCTTTGTGAGAAGACGGGGTCAAGTCCAGGATAGTAGCTAGCTTCTCCCCTCAGAGTCTCTAAAGAGGCTGAAATCAACACTTCTCACCCTGTGCTCTGAGTTCTCTTCCAAGCTTGTTTCTGTTACTGGGAACATGAAGGGCTTTGCAGCTATTGGGCTGAGCTCCCTGTTTCTTTGCTGGCTGTCACCCAGACCTCCTAGAGCTTGAAGGCAGCAGCATTCCTTTGCATGTGGCCCCTTCAACTTCAAGGCAGCAAGGGTCAGTCAAGTCCTTCTCACACTGCGAATCTTTCTGGCTTCTTCTCTTCCCACCCAGCTGAAGAAAACGCTCTCCTCTTTAATCATGTGATTAGATTAGGACCACTCAGGTAATCTCTCTACCGTGAGGTCACCTGCGCACACAGCATAACACAATCATGGGAGCTATACCTCCTTCTGTTCTGGGGCATTAGGGCATGGAATCTTGGGGCAATTTTCTGAATTCTGCCAACCAAATGCATATACAGAAAACATTTATCAGGCTACTTGATTTCTCATCTGATTGTTCTTTCTCCTCAACAAAATCAATCATTCTGCATTGCACTATCTCCAGCATGGATCAAGTGCTCAGTGGAAAAATCCCCACTGACATATTTCACTACCACCACTACAACACATCCTTACAGACTATGAAAACAGATCTTAGCAATCATATTATAAAATACAACCTGACAATACCCACATGTGGCAATATTCAGGGGAAAATGTTAATTCCCTTCTAGTTCTACTCTGACAGCTTGTTTCTTCCTTTTTGGTGATGCATTTGTTGATGAATTGGTACTGACCTAAATAATTTTAAATTATTAGCATGTTTGCTATATCCCTTTCAAAAAATAATAAATGAAAATCATGAGACATTAATTTATACTCTGCACCTTTCTTAAAGCAGACACAGTTCATAGAGAGCTAAGTTAAAAGTCTGGAGCAGGCTAAGTGAATGAATCTGAGCACTGTGTTCACAATAATGAGGCAAATGGCTTGATTTTCATGAGCTACAGATTTTTGCAATGTTTCCAGATGCCATGTGCATCCCTGATTCATGCCAGCCATTTTTTATATCTATGTCTTTGTCACAAGGGAAAATAGACCAGACATCAATAAGCCAGTAAAAATTGTTAAAATACCAAGCATGGCATCAGTAGAGAAATATGAAAGAGGCTATTTTTTTTCAACTTTATTCACAAAATAGATGGATTATAACAGAAAAGATTTTAAAATTTTGAACACTTCCTTTAAAAAGTACAGACCCTTAATTTATTCAAAGAAATAATTCCAAGATTGAACTCAATTTCTCTATCATTTACAAAGCTCATAACTTGTCATAGCTCTACTTAATTTTCTCTCATTCTGTTTTTTTTTTTTTTTAACTCCAAAAACCTGAAGATAAAAACATATCAGACAAGAGTTGGAAACATTTTTTCTTTTCATTAAAACATATTCAAACACATTTTAATTGGTCTAAAGTGACCACAGAAAAGTGAACACAGCACTCTACATTTATGAACTAAATGGACAACCAAATGTAGTCAGCATCCTTGGGTTGTCTGAAGGACAAATAGAAATACCTTTAAAAATATTTAATAGTACATTTAGTGGCATTGATTACACAAGGAAAAACCTCAGGGAAAAATCCATTGTGAAGTCTAGAACTGCATGACAAATAAATTTTAAGCTTTGACCTTCAAATAATAAGGAGCAGGAAGCCAAGAATAACTTTGAGAAAGTGAAGAAAGGGTATTAAAGCAAAGTCCATTCTCAGAGATGAATCTGAAAGCAGTGGTACCAGCAAGTAAATGAAACTCAGAAATGAAACAACCCTCCTCAAAACAGAATCCAATATACAAGAAAAATATTCTCTTTCCAAAGCACATGACATAAATGTGAGTTTAACCTTCAAAATGCCATCAAAATACATTTATGAAAGTCGCTTATGTATTTGGTCTTTCAAAGTCCCAAAGGGCAACACACAGTTACTAATAGCATAATAAAAATCACATTTTGTAAAAAGTATCTGAGACTCTCAAAGTGCTTGGCAAACATTTTTCTCACTGAAACTCTTTTTTTTAAAAATCATTAAGCAGTTAAGAAACTATAAACCTGTCATGGAATGGTGAATGCAGACTGTTTCCTTCATCATAGTCTCTATCTCTGGACTAGTCAGTGTTCTCTAGAGAAACAGAACTGACAGGATGTATATATGTAAATATGATGAGATTTATTATAGGAGTTGGCTTAAGTGACTGTGGGGATGCACAAGTCCAAATTCCATAGGGCAGTTCACAAGCTGGGAACTCCAAGGAAGGTGACAGTAAATTCCCCAGGAGAAGCTGGCTGGCTGAAGTCGAGATAGAAATTCTTCTTTCTGACTTCTACAGTCATCACTTCTCTATTTAAGCCCTCCAACTGTTTGGATAAGACATCTCTCATTGCTGAAGGCAATCTCCTCTACTGATTATAGATGTCCTCAGCCATAGATGCAGTCAACTGACTGCTGGTTTAAATCCATGAATTACCCTCTTAGTAACAGTCAGGCCAGTGCTTGCTTGACCGAACCTGGCTACGTTGACATGTGAACTTCACCACCACAGCCCCCAGCCATGGGTCCCAGCTTTGTGACTCCTGCCCAGAAGCCACAGTGGCTCTTTAGTGGGAACTCTTGGATCCCGCCTCATTTGCCTGACTTCCAACTTGCCCACCAAATGCCTCCCCAACCTCTGCTGTCCTTCCTCCAGATCTCACCTTGCAACATATTCTCAGTGCAGATGCTCCACACCATAAATCAGAGCTGCTCACAGAGCCTTCCTAAAATCTGCTTGTTGGCTGTCAACATCTCCTTTCCCCAGGACCTTCTGAACTCACAATCTTGACCTTCAACCTGAGGTTCTGATATCACCCCACCCCACTTCAAGTCACTGGTCAAATTACTTTTCTCCTCCTATTCTTTCATCTATTAGGAATCATATGGAACATTAGAGATTTTTTAAGAAGGACTGTGTCAGGCATTATCAGTGTGCCAGAAGCATGTGCACGAATGCAATTCCCAGCCCTGGGCATTCAACAGGGCCATGCAGTGCTTATATTTCTAACCCATGAAATGTGAGCAAAAGTGAGGCAACTACAATAAATGTCCCTGAGTAGTTCTCCAGTCTCCTTCCCCTGCTGCAGTGACCCAAGAGAGGTCGTGAATTCCAGCTGAATCAGTGACCAGAGGGCAGAGCCTGTCAGCTTGGATGCCGGTGTCTGTGGAGGAGGGTTCTCTGTCCATCCTTGTGGGACATGTAGCTTGAGGGAGAAATACTCCTTTATTCTTTCAAGCCATTGAGATTTTGGAGCTGTTTGTTACCAGAGCACAATCTAAATTATCATGACTAAAACAAATATTTTAAAACTGTGATTATTTAAAGTTGGGAAAACAATCTATTTTTAACCTATGGAAACATTGGAAGTGATTTTTAGTGTTCAGCCCTAAATTCACATAATTTTTAATATTTAACTTTAAAAACCAGGTTTTTACTATTAATTTTGTTGTTTTAAAATTCTCAAATACATTTTTTTTTCTCCAGAGTTCTGATTTCCACAAACTCATGTAATATACAAAGTGATACTTTAAATTTAACTTTGAGAAATGGAGATGAGAAGATTACCATGTGGGAGTCCCAAGTTACTAACTGGTCATCCACCTCGGTCCTGATCTTACCAAGAGCAGTATGGGAGCAAGGTGGGGAGAAGCTAAAGGCTCACTTTTGGTGAGGAAGTAGGTAGAAAGGAGGGCAATAGTGTCCCATGGCATAAGCTTCAAAGGCTGGGCTTTCAAAAGGTGGAAGGAGGAGAAGTGGTTTGGAAGTAGCAATGAGTCACAAAGAAGACACATTGTGGTTCTGAGTCTGTGGGGTTTTGGAGAGAAAGTGACTTCTATTTGAGTTAGAAAGGGCCAATGGTGTCATGGATGGCCAGTTTTCAGGTAAGACAAGAGTAAAAGAAAAGATTTAAGGAGCCAGTGTGGCTATGGAGATGGTTTTGTTTGTAGATCATGAATTCCAGAGGGCACAGAGAAAGGGTTTGGGGAGGAGAACATGGTTGGGAGATGGGTCAGGTTAAGGGACATTCACAGCAGTTTGTGTGGGGTGGGGTAGGGGATTCCAGATGCCTGTGACAGAGAGGAATAGGAAGGTAAGGCCTGGTGGGTCTTAATCTCTTCTGGGAGAAGGAGGATATAGATTTACCATTAAGACCCTAAATACACAAGTGATAACTACACCCTCCAGAAACGCACAGCTCCTGAGTACATCTGCGTAGTATTGATTTGAACTTCTTAGCAAGTGCTATTAAAAGACTAATTCCCCATATACAAGACAGATTAGATTAGGGAATAAAGAGATGAATCTGGAACCTGGCAGAAAACATGGCTGTGAAACACGTGGCCATGAAGACCCCACAAGATGGCTGATGGAAGAACCTTGCGAGAATCCCCATTCAAAACAGGATTTCATCTGGGATCAAGGAAAAGCCCTGGCTATTCTCAAGGGGCTTGTCCGTTGGGTACCCCTGGGGGGAATTGATGGGTGGGGTAACCAATGAAAACAGCAAACAGCTGGGACTCCTCCCCCAAGCTTTAGCAAGGGGCGGGGTAATTAATGGTTTAAAAAGCAAGCGCAGAAGCTAAATTAGCCCTTTTTTACCCTTCTTCCTGCTGTTTTTGCCCTTTTTCTCCCTGCCCGGATTAGTACACAAGTAGACCTGGGGACTTGTAATCTGTATTGGGGACTTGAAGTCTGTAAATCAGCCCTTTTTACCCCTTTGTAGCCCCTTTCCTCTCTCTACCTGGAACCCATAATCTTATTTTCTCCCATTTATCTTCTTTTATTTTCTTAATAAACTACTGGCCTAACTGAACTGGCAGTAAAATTCTTTTTTTGTAACATAGCCAAGAACCTAGAGAAAATCCAGCAGCATATCTTTTCTTTCCTTGTTGGCAGGAAGATTCTTCCAAAACTGTATACCCCCCCATAGTATTTCCTCCTCCCATGATGCCAGAGATTTTTGAGTGTAGCAGCACCATTCTGTTACAATCCTATCAGACCTGCAAAGGGATAAGACAGGAGTAGCTTTTCATCAAAGCTGCAGACAACCTTTCCCATATGGCACGGAGTCACAGAATGGAGGAGCTAGTGAAGGTCTTGGGATTTCATTGCACAAATTAAGCCACCCGAGATACTTGAGTAAATAATTAAGTATATATGAACATGTGCCAGATGACTGTACTTTTTCCCACTCAGGGCTAGGACACTTTCATATCAAGATAGCACAGCAAATGCATTCTTCTGAAATCCCCTCTTCTCTTTACACACAATAATGATGGATAAAATATCACATGAGAAAACTACCAAAAAGGCATAGCAGGTCTAAAATGCAAAGGAAAAATGACTGTGCATTGGTATGTGTAGGACAAGGGAAGAAGAGGAAGCACAGAAAAAGAGGAAATGACAAAATAAAGAGCAGTTCCAATTCATTTGCATATTATTAGCCAGCCAAATGTACCATGGCCGTTCATTAGAATGCAGCCATTAATCTCCTGGAGGTATTTTTGCTTGGTAGGTCTGTGTATTTATACAGCAACAAGTCCCCCATGCTCCTCCAGTCCTAACTCACCTCAAAGGCTCATGGCTTGTGAATGTTCTCATAAAAGAAGTACCTAATTCTTGACATGCCACTAGTTTTATCAACATTCTTTCACATTTCTGGGCCTCGGTTTCATTCTTTAAAATGATAGCATTGAACTAGAATTCTTAAACATACTTTCAAAAACTCAAAATCATTGGTCAACAGTCACAATGATATTTTTTAATGCTGCAGTTTCTTTGGATGTAATTTATAAGTGTCAATTTGAGTCAAGAGAAAGATAAGAAAAGTATCAGACATACTGCAAATGAAATGATGGATCATCAATGTTCCTAAACAGACAACAAATAAAATACATTATAAGATATTCAAGTGAAATACAGGTTTGCAATTCTTATTATTAAAAAGCCCAAATTGACTTGAAAGTCTTACACATGTATAGGAAAACCTCCAACTTCTCAAATAAATAATAAGCCATTAGCAAGAAATAGGAAGTGAACAAAAGTTTGGGCTGAGTTTCACAGATTGCCTCCTTATTTCTCATTAGTCAATATCTATTTAGAGCAGACACATCTGACCCACTTCACACAATCTATGTCTTCCAAGCATTAAGCAAGAAAATAAGGTATAATATTTTCTGCCAATGAAACTCATGCATGAAATAAAACTGGGACTCGCCATCCAGGCTCTAAGCACAATGACCAAAGAGCATGAAGATGCTGCCAGAAGCCTAAGGCCAGCATGGACCAGGGATCAAGCCACACCATGATCACATTCCACCCACAACTAAATTCATACAAAGGATGAAAAAATTTGAGGTAAATTGAAAATCAAATTGGTGAGTAAAGGTCATAACCTATGTGTGAATCCTGGAAATAAAGTAAATATGACCACTGATCAAACGAGGGGCATTTGGACATTTTATTGCCTCTGTAGTGAAGTCAGTCAGATCAGCATCAGTTCACAAAGATTACAAAAAACCTGGCTCCAAGAAACAAAGAGTTAACATAAGGCATTAGAGTAAAGAAAAAACATGGCATGAAACCAAATAAATGTCTCTGGGAGCTCAATGAAGCCACATTACAATGACATGTGCACCATTATAGAATTGACTTAACCCAGAGCAAAGCATCACAAGGAACACAAATTCTCTAAATAATCAGATTTTAAACAATTTGTAAAAATCCAGGCCATAAACTTATGAAATTTTCTCAAAGGAAATAATGACTTTTTCAGTAAAATATCTACTTATCCTCACTTTATGCACAAATATAGAAGGGAGTTTATTGATTTTCAATTCCAAACAAAACTGGAAAAAGTGTAAAGGGGAAAGTGTATGATCATCAATAATAAGTGAAATCTTGCATCAAAGAGGGAATCTAAAAAGTATAGGAAATAGGCTCCAGACCACAGAGCTCAAAAACAGCATTCTCAAATCATTTGTTTTATTGACAGACATTGCTACACAGGTCACTTTGTGCCTTACTGCAAAAAAGTCTAAATTGTTTTCAAAGCATTCCCTTTAAGTGTTTATAATGCATTTTAGAAAACATTCTGCCTGATTAAGATTAAGCAAGCAAGCAAACAATCCTGGGACACCTAAACAGCATAATGGAGAAATTGGACAATGTATGCTGGCTTTTCGCAGAGATGCTGCTCCCACAAGCCCTGAAGAGAAGAACATGATGCTCAAAATACATGTGCATAGATGGTGGGTCTGATGATTCAGACTGGGCCACTCATACCTTCTCTCCACAGGTAAGCCCATCTGCACAGAGAGAATAAGGCTCTCAGAGGGGCAGAGGCAGGAAGCACTGAGCTGGGTCCTAACAGATTTCTAGGTTCTGGTTCTAGTCCCTCCCAAGGTCAACAGCCCATCTGCCTTTGGGTTCCCTGAGAGAACCAAATGCCTTTCCTATGTCACATTTCATTTTACTCCCGGGTAAGTGAGCTTCTCTCCCTGTCATCAAACAATACCTTAACAAGGCAAATGGGAAAAAAAGCTTTTACAAGAAAAACATGGCTGCCCTAAATGACCCATTCTCCAAAGTCTTTAATTGGCTATGATGATTTTACTTTATAGGGTTTTCCCAATTTTTTCTGTGCAATTGCAGTGGCTCTCAGTAAACTTAAAATTTCAGCTTTAATTAGAATAACTTTGTTAATAAAACAAATATAATGTATTCCTTGAAATTTTTCCTTGAAAATTAAATTTAAGATTTCAAGATTTTGAGGTTCAAAAATAGTAAAGCTCTTCAACTCATAAAACATATTATAAAATCTGAAAAAGCAAAAGCAACTGATTCCAACATAGAATAGCTAAAACAAACAATCACTTAACTTATCCTATAGAAACATAGTGGATACTGGAAAGAGAGAAACAAAGCAGAAATCATAGAAATCTTCTTCAAAGATTTCCCCATTGCCCTCTGGTATAAGAAACACAGAATTAGAGTTAATAGTTTGCCAAGTGAGTAAATAGTAGTAATATAAACATTAGCAGTACCAGTAATAAGAAAATAATAACATTCAAACAACAATAACAATTGATATATTAATGTTGTAAATTTTGTTGTGGCCATCCAAGCATGCATCCTGCACTTAGGAAGAAACTTAACAAAGAAGTGCAAGACTCATACAGTGAACACTACAAAACACTTTTTAAGGAAATTAAAGATGTAAATTAATGGAAAGACATCTCATGATCTCACATCCATGGATCAGAAGACTTAGTATTGTTAAGATGGAAATATTCCCCAAACTGTTTTACAGTTTCAACACAATCCCTATCAAAATCCCCATGGGCTCTTTTGCAGAAACTGACAAGCAGATCTTAAAATTCATATGGAAATGCAAGGGTCCAAGAACAGCCAAAATAATCTTGAAAAAGAAGCACAAAGTTGGAAGACTCACATATCCCAATTTCAAAATTCAATGCAAAGCCATAATAATAAACACAGTGTGGTCTTTTAAACAAATCGCACTGGACAATTGGATAGCCATGTGTATTAGTCAGCCAAAAGAGTGCTGAAGCAAATACCAGAACTCGGTTGGCTTTTATAAAGAGTATTTATTTGGGGTAGAAGCTTACAGTCACAAGGCCATAAAAGAATAAGTTACTTCCCTCACAAAAGTCTATTGCCATGTGTTGGAGCAAGATGGCTGTCAGTCTCTGTGAAGGTTCAGCCTCCCTCTTCTTCCTAATGCTCTGTGGTCCCAGCTTCTTCCAATCTCAGCTGTAGGGTGAAGGGCTCGTCTCTCTCCCTGGAGCTCATTTCTTCCCAGGCTCAGCAGCACCTGTAGGCTATCAAGCTCATCTCTCTTCCCAGGGCCTCTGCAGTCTCTATTAGCTCTATTAGCTCTAATAGCTGTCTCTATTCCTCTGTGTTCTTTTCCTTTGTTTACTTCCATTCTGTTTTATCCCCGAGGGGCCTGGGACATGACACTGCAGTCGCACTCTAGTGATGTGGTTGGGTCAGAGCCCTAATCTTAACAAAATTTAATCAGACATGTTGGCTGAATCTAATACAATCAATGGGTTATCACACCAGAGGAACCTACCAGTTTACAAATATAATCTATATTTCTTTTTGGAATTTATAAATAATATCACATGCTACACCATATAAAAGAATTGAAGCTGGACACCCTACCTCACTCCATACACAAAAATTAACTCAAAATGGATCATATACCTAAATGTAAGATATAAAACTATAAAACCCTTGGGAGAAAACATAGGACTAAATATTTTCAACCTTTGTAAGGCAAGTGGTCTGTTAGATACGATACTATAGCAACAAAAGAAAAATAAATAAATTGAACTTCGTCAAAGTTTAAAACTTTTGTCCTGCCAATGAAACCATCAAGAAATCCAAAAGACAGCCTACAGAATGGAAGAAATATTTGAAGATCATATCTGTTAAGGGACATGAATCCAGAATTCTTACAACTCAACAATAAAAAGATAACCCAATTTAAAAATACTCGAAGTATCTGAATACATTTCTCCAAAGAAGATAGACAAATGGCCAATACACACATGAAAAGATGCTCAACATAACTAGTCATTAAGGGAACACAAGTCAAAACACAATGAGATACTAGTCATACCCTGGAGAATGGCTATAATCAAAAAGGCAAACAATGATAATTGCTGGTAAGGATATAAAGAAAAATGTGTGCAAGTTACAATTGTTTATAATAGCCAGAAAAAAATGCAAACAACCCAAATGTGCATCAGTTGATAATGGATAAACAAAATGCAGTATATCCATACACTGTAATGTATTCCAGCAACAAAAGAGAAGGAAGTACTAAAACATAGATGACCCTTGAAACCCTTTTGCTAAGTGAAAGAATCCAATCACAAAAGACCACATAGTCATATATTACATGAAATGTCCAGAATAGGCAAATTTATAGAGACAAAACTAGAGTAGTGGTGGCTTAGGGCTGGAGGGTGAGGTGGTTAGGCATGAAGTGACAATTGACTTCTCAGAGCTATGTGCTTTCTTAAGGGAAATGAAAATGTTCTAAAATTAGATTTGTGATTTGATGGGGAGTGATACCAAACCTCCCCTAGGGATAGCTAGGGATTAGCCCACCACCTAGGACACAGCAGTTCAGAAATGTGCAAGCCATCCAAGCCCTAAGGATGGAATCCCTGTGACTGCAGAAGTTGATCAGGGTTGGTCCAATCGGGGCTTCTATTTGAAGCCTGTGGGAAGCAAATCTCTGTCTTCTTCTGTTGTACAGGAGGAAGCTTGTTGCTCCAATTACTACGGGCCAGCCACCATCAGGCAACCCCCAGAGAAGTCAGAACACAAAGGAGGGCAGAGAAAACAAATCACAGAAAAGGGTAAAAAAATGGAGACAGAGCCCTGATTAAATACCTCTGGAATTTAGATAATGTGAGTCAATAAAATATTTATTCACACCAGTTTCATATTAGTTTTATACTTAAAAACAAAAGAAAAGTGATGAATGAACAACTACGAGATTATGCCAAATACCATTGATTACACACATTGGATGAACTGTATGCTTTATTACTATGTATCAATAAAATTGATTTGTTAAAATAAAAGGAGGAAAAAAGAAAAATACACAAGGCTTAGTAACCTTTCATAGTTGATTAAGTTGAGCTTTATAACTGCTTACCAAACAAAATACTGGATATATTTCAGGGAACAGAGAAAATAGAGAAAATCAAGGAAAGTTCAGCTAAACATCTAAACAATTCTTGCTCCTTTCTAGCAAGACTTTCAAATGAAATGCTGAGTCAGGAGTAGAAGAATTTTCTGCTAGCTCTCCATGCCACCTTGATCACAACACATTCATATGTCAAATTTAAAGGATTTGTAACAGTATATAAGGTGAAGAAAAGTAATTGCCACTACTAGATTTTATTGCATGGGGAGTTTTGATGCCAGCTAAAACAAAAGGGAAAAGACTCCATTTCTCTTTGAGTGTACTATTTTTAAAACGTTATTTTGATTTTAACAGCTAACAATTTGAACATAATAAAATTTGAACTCCTCTTGGCATTCCAGGACCTGGCTTACAGTGATCATACTCTCCACATTTCACAATGCATACTCGAAACTACTTCTACATAATTTTTCAAAAAGAAGGTATATACATATTAATATATCATAATGTATAACACACACATACAAAAAACCTTTTTTCCTCAAAGAAGGCATTTTGGTAAAAATAAATTGCACTGCTCTCACACAAACAGCCCTGTAAATGTAATATCTATTGTTACCTTACTCATTATCTCCTCCCTCCCAAATTGAGTTAGGACAGGTGAGCTCTGCCATACAAAGTCGCCACAGCTTCATATTCTTAGGTAGCAGAAGCAGTAATGTGACGGCTGTAACACACTAAACCCTCGCTATGTTAGTCCAGTTGTGCTCACAGCGAGGGTAAGAAAATGCTCTTGGTGGTGTGTAGAGAAGGACACGTTTCTCCGCTGGCTTGTGCTGTACATAAATAGCACTGTGAAAGGCCTTCCTTCCTTAGAGGAAAACTGTAACAACCATTGAGTAAATGGGTCTGCTGTGGTCAACCATTACTTGGAAAAAGTAAGTCCTTGATGGAGTTTGATCAAGCCCGGTAAGTTCTGACAGTGCCATGGCGAGAGGTTCTCTTTAGCCTGTAGCATAGAGCAGGGAGCAGAAGAGGGCAGAGTCAGAGAAGCATGGGCTGGGGAGTTTAGAAAATGAAAATACAAGCCACAGACAGGGAGAAAATATTAGTTAAAACACCATCTGATGAGGTCTTGAATACAGAACCAATAAAGACCTCTTAGAATTTAATGATATCCCAATACAAAAAGGATGACATAGATGAAATAAAGCTATTCCCACTAAAATCAGAAACAAAGAAATACGGGCTAATGTTGCTTCATCCAACATCATTTTTAAAGTTCTGGTTTCCCCAACAAGACAAGAAAACAAAAAAGGAAACCAAATGAACACCAAAGTAAAAAGACAAAATTGTCATTTGCCTGATTGCAAACATACAAAATTCAAGAGTTGGCCAAAACAACACCATTGACACTAATAAGAAAATTCTGCCATGTGGCTAAAAATAGAAGACTATTACAAAGGAACTTTCCTTTATAATGTCAATAACCAGTCAGAAAATTGAAATAAGAAAAATAATGCCAGTCATAATAGTTATGAAGACAAGAAATTACCTAGGAATAAATCTAATAAGACAGGTTCAAGGTATGAATAAATAAGTTATACCATATTCCTGATGGAGACCAAAGCAAACAAGAGACCTGCTATGCCACTAGGAGCTGTAGGGGGCAGAGAAGGGGGAGTGGGGGTGGGTCCAGCACAGGGAACTCTCCATGAGGTGGGGTCTGTACCCGCAGAGAGGTGTGTTGTCTCCTCCCCCTTTTGGGTGGCAGTTTCAAGGTATCATTTACACTTTAATATCTTTATAAGCTAGGAGAACTGTTTCAAGTTATTAAAACAGAAAATGTTTATTTAGATGCTTTCTCTGCATCAGACACTGCCTTCGGAGCTGGAAAACTCACAGAATTTACACTCTACTAGATGAAGATAAGCCACAAACAAAATAAATAAGTGAATTGGAAGGTGATAACTGCTGTGGAAAAAAAATAAAGGAGAGGATTGTGAGAACATGGCAGATGGGTTAGGCATATCAGTCTTAGCTCTCACAAAACAACAAAGAAAAAGCCAGAGGCTGTCGTGGGGACCTGCTTTGGGGCACAGCAAACCGGGACACTGCTTACCAACTCCCAGAAGAGTGAGGGTCAGAGACACGAAGAAGTCAAAACAAGTAATAGTGAGTTATTAAACTTCCTGGATGCCGGGAAGGACTCCCCTCCCCACCCCCGAGTTATTAAGCGAGAGTAAAACTCCTGGTGAATTATGTCTAACTGAGAGTAGAGCAGACATCTATCTCCACGGGAAGGTGCTCTGAGTCATTTAGGAGGGCACTGGACAGATAGGGAAGCCAGGAATAATCGTGGGTTGCTTACCTTGGTGGCTGGAAGGGGCACACATATCCGGCCCTCAGAGTGGACAGACTAGGTGGAGACCCTAGCCGCTCCCTTCTCCAAATGGGAGTGTGATGGCAGATTCCCTTTGAGGAGAGGGGTCTGGGAGAGTGGAGCGTGATTTTTTTTGCAGCGAGTATAGCCAGCTGGGCGCCCCCTGAATACTGGAAGGGACCTCGACTCGACAAGGAGAAGGGAGAGGAATCGCGGCAGGCTGACAGTCACGCCCAGCCACCTAGGTAAAGAGAGGAATTACATCAGTGAGGAGGCAGAGACAGGTGGCAATCAGCACCACTCCAGCTGACTGCAGGTGATCTCACTTACCCGATGGAAAAGGGGTAGATAGTCTTCTGAAAGGTTAATTAATCCAAGGAGGTAGAATAGCTCAGTGGAAGAATTCCTGCCTTGCATATATGAGGTCCATGGATTGATTCTGGCTATTCCTTGAGAAGTGATTCACTGGATTATCAGGCATCCAGCTGAAACTTTATGACAGGGAACATATAGACATTTTCTTTGTATTAGCTTTTCTTGGATCTCTTATTTAAAAAAAAAAAAAGTTTCCTTTACTTTTATTTCCCTTACTTTACTCACTAAAACCCAGTTCAAAACCTGCAGAGAGCAGGCTGCAGGGTGAGTGACTGAGGAACACCAGCAGCCTGAGAAGATCCTTAGGGGTCTAAGATAAAAGTCTGTTTTTCCGTGTTTATTATTTTTTTCTTCTGTCTCCTTTTATTTAAAAAAATGAGTTGCTGCTGTCTTGTTTCTTGCTTGTTTTGAATCCTCTTCCTTTGTTTCTCTGCTTGTTTATTTTTCTTTTTTTCTTTTGGTTACTGATCTATTCTACCTATGCTATTTCTTTTCACTCCTTCATCTTTATATCTTTTGTTATCCACTGTTGTTCTTTCATTCTACCTCTTATTTGGTCTCCAATGTTTCTTGTTTGTATTTCTCCCTCTCTCCTTTTTTTCTCTGTGTGCTTTCTTTTTTTTACTTTTTTCTTTCTCTTTTCTCTCTTCTTTTCCCCTCTTCTCACCATTCCAACCTTTTAATTCATTCTATATATTTTTTCTCTATTCTATTTCTTGTTTCATTATTTCTATTCCACTTTCCTAATCTTATTCCTCTATGCTTCTTACTCATGTTAATTTTTCAATTTCCTACACCTTGTACAATTGCTTTCCTACCTTTTACTATTATCATTACTATTATTCTTTTTGTCTTCCTATCTCTTTCCTTGTCTCTGGTCCTAATTTTTTTTCTTTCAAAGGAACATAGAATTCTCACACACACACACACAAAATGGCTGAGTGGGGGCAATATCTTGCCCAAGTGAGCTGTTTTGGGAACCCACAGAGTAGGAGGCTTCAGGGCATTGATCTGGAGGGAACTGGACAAAGAGATAAATTCCTCAAGGTGCTGCTGGCTTGATTCTTAGTTGCTGTGCTTCCTCTTCCTTGATTTCCCCTTTGCTGTGTATACTGATTTTGTCTACCAACACCATCTATTTTCCTTCTTTCATCATTTTATCTTCTGCTTTCTGTTGTTGTTCTTACATTCCACCTCTCTTTGTTTAGCCCTCAATTTTTCTGGGTTTTATTTCTATCTCATCTATCTTGTTTTCTTTCTTTTATCAACTTTTTTCTTTTTGTCTTTTATTTTCTCTTTCCCTCTCTCCTCATCATCCCAGCCTTTTAATTCATTCTATATATTTTTCTCTATTTAATTTCCCACTTCATTGTTGGTACTCCAATTTTTTATTCCTATTACTCTACACTGCTTACATGAGTTAAATATTCATGTTTCAAGGTCTTAAATGGTTCCTCTTCTAACAATTACTATTATTATTACTGTTATCCTCTTACTTTTCTTACCTCTTTCACTTTCTCTGGCTCTAATTTTTTCCTTCAAGGGAACATAGACAACAACAACAAAATAGAATAAGAAGAACAAAGTGTCAAAGAGAAAACTTAACACACACAAAAAAATAGCAATTAAATAAAACCCTAGAGTAAAGAGAGAAGTTAATCAACTGAATAAACCCATCTAGATAAAAAGATGACCAGACGGCAACAAAAAATTACAAACCATTCTAAGAAACAAGAAGACACGGCCCAGTCCAATAAAAAAATAAAAGCCAGGGAGAGATGCAGAAAATTGAACAACTAATCAAAACTTTCCTGACAAATATCATGAACCAACTTAATGAAGTGAAGTAAGAGATTAAGGATATTAAGAAGACACAGGGAGAACATACTGAAGAAATTGTAAACATACATAAAAAGATAATGGATATGATGGTGATGGATGCCACAATCCAAGAAATCAAAAAGACACTGGAAGCACATAACAGCAGATTTGAACAGGCTGAGGACAGAACTACTGATGTGGAAGATAGTACATCTGAAATCAAACAGATAGTAGAACAGATAGATAAAAAGATAGAAAAAAAATCCATCAGGGACTTAGGGATTTGAATGACAACACAAAATGCACAAACATATGCATTATAGGCATCCCAGAGGGAGAAGAGAATGGAAAGGGGACAGAAGGAGTGTTGGAGGAAATAATGGCTAAAAACTTCCCAACCCTATTGAGGGAGATGGATGTACATATCCAGGAAGTGCAGCGCACCCCAAACAGTAAAAATTGCAAAAGGCCTACTCCAAGATGTATACTTGTCAAACTGTCCAATGCTCAAGACAAAGAGAAAGTATAGAAAGCAGCAAGAGAAAAGAGAACCATCACATACAAGGCAAGCGCAATAAGATTAAGTGCTGATTTCTCATCTGAAACCATGGAGGCAAGAAAGCAGTGGTATGACATAGTTAAGGTACTAAAAGAAAAAACTTCCAGCCAAGAATTCTCTATCCAGCAAAGCTGGCATTCAAAAATGATGGAGAGTTCAAAATATTCACAGATAAACAGAAATTAAGAGAGTATGCCAATAAGAAACCTACCCTTCAAAAAATCCTATAGGGAGTTCTGCAGGTTGAAAGGAAAAACAGGAGAGAAAGAGAGTTGGAGGAGAATGTAAGAACAACTAAAAAGACAAAAAGAGAAATAAAAACAACATATGACATACATACAAAGAAAATATGGCTAATGTAAGTTATTCCTTGAGAGTAATAACACTGAAGGTTAATGGATTGAACCCACCAGTCAAGAGACACAGATTGGCAAATGGATAAGTAAATATGACCCATCTATATGTTGTCTAAAAGAAACCCACGTTAGACCCAGGGATTCAAGTGAATGGTTGGAAAACAATCTTACAAGCAAACAATAAGCAAAAAAGGGCAGGAGTAGCTATACAAATATCAGACAAAATAGATTTTAAATGTAAAATTATTGTAAGAGACAAAGACAGGCACTATATATTAGTGAAAGAGGTAATCTTTCAAGAAGAAAGAACAATCATAAACATTTATGCACCTAACACGGGCACCTCAAAATACATGAAGCAAACACTGGAAAAACTAAGTGGAAAAATAGATGCCTCTACAATTATAGTGGAGGATTTTAATACAGCATTATCACCATTAGACCAAACATCTCTACAGAGAGTCAATAAGGAAACAAAGACTTTCATTAATACATTAGAGGATATGGATCTAATAGACATATACAGAACACTACATTCAAATACAGCAGGATATACACTCTTCTCGAGTGCACATGGATCATACTCTAAGATACACCACATGCTAGGCCACAGAAAAAATCTCAATGAATTCAGAAAGATTGAGATTATACAAAGTAATTTCTCTGACCACAAGGGAATGAAATTGGAAACCAGTAAGGGCCAGAGAACCAGATTAGGCACAAAGATGTGGAAATTAAACAACACACTCTTAAACAAACAGTGGGTCAAGGAGGAAATCTCAAAAGAAATCAGTAACTACCTTGAAATGAATGAAAATGACAACACAACATATCAAAACTTATGGGATGTAGCAAAAGCTGTACTGAGAGGGAACTTCATCTATAGCCATAACGCATAAATTAAAAAAGAAGAAAGATCTAAAATTGAAGACCTAACTGCAAACCCAGAGGAATTAGAAAAAGAACAACAAATTAACCCTAAAGAAAGTAGAAAGAAGAAAATAACAAAGATTAGTGCAGAACTAAATGAAATAGAAAATAAGAAAGCACTAGAAAAAGTAAACAAAACCAAAAGCTGGTTCTTTGAGATCTATAAAATTGACAAGCCCTTAGCTAGACTAACAAAGAAAAAAAGAGAGAAGATGCAAAATGAGGTAGGGTATATCACCACTGACCCCACTGAAATAAAAAGTATCATAAGAGGATACTTTGAAAAATTACATGGCAACAAGAAGGATAATTTAGAAGAAATGGACAAATTTCTAGAAACTCACAAGCAGCCTACATTGATGAAATAAGAGCTTGATGAGTGCAACAGACCAAATACAAGTAAAGAGGTAGAACCAGGGACCAAAAATCTCCCAACTAAGAAGAGCCCAGAACCAGATGGCTTCAAAGGTGAATTCTACCAAACATTGCAGAAAGAACTAACACCAATCCTGCTTAACTTCTTCTAAAAAATAGAAGTAGAAGGAACATTTCCTAAATCATTCTATGATGCCAACATTACCCTAATACTAAAGCCAAAAAAAGATGCCACAAGAAAGGAAAATTACAGACCAATCTCTCTAAAGAACCTAGATGCTTAAATCCTCAACAAAATACTTGTTAATCACATTCAACAACACATCATACAAATTATACACCATGACCAAGTGGGTTTCATCCAGGGTATGCAAGGATGGTTCAACATAAGAAAGTCAATCAATGTAAAACAACATATAAACAGATTGAAAGAAAAAGTCACATGATCATCTCTATAGATGCAGAAAAAGCATTCAACAAAA
>JAQZBX010043520.1:0-21647 GCA_029593785.1 Cabassous unicinctus | reverse complement strand
AGAGAGAAAAGAATGGAAAAAATTGAGCAGGGGCTCAGAGAGTTGAATGACAACACAAAACACAACAGCATACATGTCATGGGAGTTCCAGAAGGGGAAGAGAAAGGAAAAGGGGGCAGAAAAAGTATTTGAGGAAATAATAACTGAAAATTTCCAAACTCTCATGAAAGAAATGAACTTACATGTCCAAGAAGCACACAATACCCCAATGAGAATAAATCCAAATAGACATATGCCAAGACACATAATATTCAGAATATCAAATGTAAAAGATAAAGAGAAAATTCTCAGAGCAGCAAGAGAGAAGCAAACAATCATGTACAAAGGACGTCCAGTAAAAGTTAGTGCAGATTTCTCTTCAGAAACCATGTAGGTGAGAACCCAGTGGTATGATACAATTAGGAAACTGAAAGAGAAAAGCTGCCAGCGGAGAATTCATTATCCAGCAAAACTGTCCTACAAATATGAAGGTGAGTATAAAGTATTCACAAACAAACAGAAACTAAGAGAGTTTGCAAAAAGGAATCCACCTTTACAGGAAATATTAAAGGAAGCCTTAGAACCTGAAAGAAAAAGACAAGAGAGGGAGGTTTGGCGGACAGTATAGAAGAAAGAAAAGCAGAAAGGATAACCAAAAGAGTAAAAAGAGAGACAAAAACAAGATGGCATATGAAAACCAAAGAATACAATGGAGGAAATAAATAGTGCATTTTCAGTAATATCATTGAATGTGAAAGGATTAAATTCCCCAATCAAAAGATACAGGCTGACAGAATGGATAAAAAAACATGAGCCATCCATATGCTGCTTACAAGAAACTCATCTCAGACCCAGGGATACAACCCGGCTGAAGGTAAAAGGTTGGAAAAAGATACTCCACACGAATAGTAAACAGAAAAGAGCAGGGGTAGCTATACCAATATCAGACAAAACAGACTTTAAATGCAAAAAAGTGATGAGAGATACAGAAGGCCATTATATATTAATAAAAGAGATGATCCTCCAGGAAGATATAACAGTAATAAATATCTACGCACCTAACCAGGGTGCCCCAAAATATATGAGACAAACTCTGGCAAAACTGAAGGGGAAATAGATATTTCTACAGTAATCATCGGAGACTTCAACACCCCTCTGACATCATTAAATAGAACAACTAACCAGAAGACCAACAAGGAAACAAAGAACTTGAACAATACGATAAACAAGTTAGACCTAACAGACATATACAGAACACTGCATCCAAACTCAGCAGGTTATACATTCTTCTCAAGTGCCCATGGGTCTTTCTCCAGGATAGACCACATGTTAGGTCACAATTCAGCTCTCAAAAAATATAAAAAGATTGAAATTATACAAAGCACCTTCTCAGATCATAATGGAATGGAACTAGAAATCAATAACAGACAGGAAAAGAGTAAATTTGCAAATGTGTGGTGACTGAACAACACACTCCTAAATATTCGGTGGGTCAAAGAAGAAATTGCAAGTGAAATCAGTAAATACATTGAGACAAATGAAAATGAGAACACAAGGTATCAAAACTTATGGGATACAGTGAAGGCAGTCTTGAGAGGGAAATTTGTAGCCCTAAATGCCTATATTAAAAAATAAGAAAGAGCTAAACTCAAAGATTTAACTGAACAACTAGAGAAACTAGAAAAAGAACAACAAACCAATCCCAAAGCAAGCAGAAGGAAAGAAATAATAAAGATTAGAGCAGAAATAAATGAAAATGAGAACAGAAAAACAATAGAAAAAATCAACAAAACCAAAAGCTGGTTCTTTGAGAAGATCAATAAAATTGACAAACCCCTCACTAGACTAACAAAGAAAAAAAGAGAGAAGATGCAAATAAATACAATCAGAAATGAAAGAGGGGAAAATACAAATGACCTCACAGAAATAAAAAGAATCATAAGAGGATATTATGAGAAACTATATGCCAACAAACTAGACAAAGTAGATGAAATGGACAAATTTCTACAAACACATAACCAACCTACACAGATGCTACAAGAAATACAAGAACTTAACACACCAATCACAATTAAGGAGATTGAATCCATCATCAAAAATCTCCCAGCAAAGAAAAGTCCAGGACCAGATGGCTTCACAGGTGAATTCTACCAAGCATTTCAAAAAGAATTAACACCAATCCTGTTTAAACTCTTCAAAAAAATTGAAGAGGAGGGAAAATCACGCAACATATTTTATGAAGCCAACATCACCCTTGTAACAAAGCCAGATAAAGACTGCACAAGAAAAGAAAATTACAGACCAATCTCTCTAATGAACATATGCAAAAATGCTCAACAAAATACTTGCAAATCGAATCCAACAGCATATCAAAAGACTTATACATCACTACCAAGTAGGATTTATTCCTGGTATGCAAGGCTGGTTCAACATAAGAAAATAAATCAATGTAATACACCACATTAACAAATTGAAGGAAAAAAACCACATGATTATCTCAATAGATGCAGAAAAGGCATTCGACAAAATCCAACATCTTTTTGATTAAAATACTTCAAAAGACTGGAAAAAAAGGAAAATTCCTCAATATGATAAAAGGCATATATGAAAATCCCACAGCCAACATCATACTCAATGGGGAAAGGTTGAAAGCTTTCCATCTAAGATCGGGAACAAGACAAGGATGCCCACTGTCACCATTGTTAGTCAACATTGTACTAGAAGTTCTACCTACGGCAATTAGACAAGAAAAAAAAAAATAAAGACTTCGAAATAGGAAAAGAGGAGGTAAAATTTCATTGTTTGCAGATGACATGATCCTGTATTTAGAAAATCCTGAAGTATCCATGACAAAGCTACTTGAACTAATAAATGAGTTCTGCAAAGTGGCAAGATACAAGATCAACACCCAAAAATCAGTAATGTTTTTGTACACTAGTACTGAACAACCTGAGGAGGAAATCAGGGGGAAAATTCCATTTTAAATAGCAACAAAAATACTCAAATACCTAGGAGTTAATTTAACCAAAGAAGTACAGGACCTATATGCAGAAAACTACAAAACAATGCTAAAAGAAATTTAAAAATACCTAAACAAATGGAAAGACATTCGGTGTTCATGGACTGGAAGAATAAATATTGTGAAGATGTCAGCTTGCCCAAACTGATTTATAGATTCAATGGAATACCAATGAAAATCCCAACAGCTTCCTTTACAGAATTATAGAAGGCAATTACCAAATTCATCTGGAAGGGTAAGTGCACCTGAATAGCCAAAAGCATTCTGAAAAAGAAGGGCAATGTGGGAGGAATTTCACTGCCTGACCTTGAAACATATTACAAAGCTACAGTGGTCAAAACAGCATGGCACTGGCATAAAGATAGACACATCGATGAGTGGAATAGAATTGAGAACCCAGAAATAAACCCTCACCTATACTGTCAACTGGTTTTTGACAAACCTACCAAGCCCAGGCTAATGGGAAAGAACAGTCTCTTCAACAAATGGTCTTGGGCGAACTGGATATCTATAACCAAAAGAATGAAAGAGGACCCCTATCTCACGCCCTATACAAGAATCAACTCAAAATGGATCAAAGATCTAAATATAAAAGCCAGGACCATAAAACTACTAGAAGAAAATGTAGGGAAACATCTTCAAGACCTTGTAGTAGGTGGTGGTTTCTTGGACCTTACAACCAAAGCATGTGCAACAAAAGAACAAATAGATAAATGGGACCTCCTCAAAATTAAACACTTTTACACCTCACAGGACTTTGTCAGAAGGGTGAAAAGGCAGCCAACTCAATGGGAAAAAATATTTGGAAATCACATATCTGATAAGGGTTTAATGTCCAGGATATATAAAGAGATGTTACAACTCAACAATAAAAAGACAAATGACCCAATTAAAAAATGGGCAAAAGACTTGAATAGACATTTCTCCAAAGGAGAAATACAAATGGCAAAAAAACACATGAAAAAATGCTCAACATCACTCATGATTAGGGAAATGCAAATCAAAACTACAATGAGATATCATTTTACACCTATCAGAATGGCCACTATTATAAAGACAGAGAACTACAAGTGTTGGAGGAGATGTGGAGAGATAGGAACACTTCTTCACTGGTAGTGGTCATGCAAAATGGTACAACCACTATGGAGGACTGTTTGGCAGTTCCTAAAGACGTTGTATATAGACTTGTCATGTGACCCTGCAATACCACTACTGGGTATATACCCAGAAGAACTGAGATCAGTGACACAAACAGACATCTGCACACCGATGTTCAGAGCAACATTATTCACCATTGCCAAAAGTTGGAAACAACCCAGGTGTCCATCAACAGATGAATGGATAAACAAAGTGTGGTCTATTCACATGATGGAATATTATGCAGCTGTAAGAAGAAATGAAGTTGTAAAGCATATGGCAACATGGATGATCTGGAGGACATTATGCTGAGTGAAGCAAGCCAGACACAAAAGGGCAAATACTGTATGAATGCGTTACTATGAACCAAATATATTGTGTAACATATTGTTTGATCAAAAAAAAAATTATATGTATCCATTACATTTAATGGAGAAATGTATATATTTATTCATCTTTGTTTACTTTTTAGTTTTCAATTGTTTATATTTTCAATTATTTAAAGTACAAATAAAGTTAAATATAAAAAAAAGAAGTTACATTTCTTGTCACTCAGGTTAGCTAGTGTGTCCGCAAGCTGCTTTTCATGTTTTATATGAAGTCGGCTTCTAATAGACTGCTCAAGTCTGAACAATAGGAGACCCACCAAAATGCTGAAGAAAGATTGAAATGCCCCTAAATCCCATTGGAGGGTGTGGAATGGGAGGTATGGACTAGTGTCACTGTGCTCCATTACCACGTCTCAAAGAGTCCCCAGGGTCATCCAAAAGATAAGCTCCACAGAGCACTACAGACCCTCCATTGCACTGATGCCACCACAGGACTCTGCCCAGTAACCCTGTATCCACAACAAACCCCAGAGAACTCCCCAACATTATGCCTGGAATGCACAAGTTAGAAACAGCCTGGTTACTCATCAGTGATGTGGCCAGTCGGGGAAAGATACTGAAAATAAAATGTTCTTACCTCCATTACACTCTCACGAGCAGTTTTCTCTCTCTCTTATTGTTTGTTTAAAATTGATGTAAAATTTAGATATGGTTAAACGTATTGATTTTAACTGAATGACATCAAATTTTTCAAGCCTTTCATCCCCTTCCCCTACAGTATCCAATTACCTGATCAAGATATGAGTCATTTCTAATAAACTGGAAAATCATCCCTATACACTTCAATCAATAACCACCTCCCAACATATTCACCCTCATTCTGATAATCTACCTGATACATTCCTTTTGCCACATCTTGAAATTCATAAAATGGAATAAATTAGGTGTTACATTTTGGTGCCTGCATTGTTTGCTGAAAATATTGGTTTGAGATTCATTTTTGTTATTTGATGGATCAGCAGTTCTCTCCTTTTTTCTCATTGAGTGCTTTGTCATTGAATGGCTGTATTACAAAATATTTATTCATGTTCCTCCTGGTGAATATTTGGGTCCTTCAAGTTTGGAGTACTATGACCTAAAGATTTTATGAGTAGCCATGTACATTTCCTTAATATAAAGACATGTTTTCCTTTCTCCTGGGTGATAGAAAAGGAAAGCTTAATCCCAGAAGATCCTTCACATCCCACTAATTGCTGCACCTCATTCCTTCTTCAGAAATTAATTCACTTACTGATTATGTGATCACACTTGGCTGTAAGTACCATCTATACTGGCATAAGTACTATCTATATTTATCTAACCCCAATTTCTCCACACAGTCCAGATTTAAAAAGAACTGTGTCCAGGACATCCCACTTCTCTGTCTAATGTGCCAGCGCCAAACTCTAGACCCCTCCCCAAACCTCCTCCTCCATGGTCTCTCCCTTTTCCTTGTACAGCATTTCCATCCTGGTAGCTGTTCAGGCTAGTTTTGTTGCCCTTCTTGATATCTCACCTTCCTTGTCACATCCATCCTTCACATCCTTTGCTCATCTGACCCCTTCTCCTTAGCCTCCTCTTTTCTTCCCTGGTTAGAGACAACTTCATCTCTAAGAGGATGATCATGGTTGCCTCCTAACATCCTCCTTCTCCTGCCTCAGACCTACAATTTTTTAATTCAGGAGAAAGAAGTATATTTTTCTGTTTGCAGTGTTTTATATATATGCCTTAAGTAAAAGTATGCATTATATATGCAGTAAGAAAAATTTATTCATCATAGTGAGGTGTTCAATTTCATTGTTGATAATTTTTCTTCCTATTCCATCACTTGCTGAGAGTACTTCCAAAATCTCATACTAGCATTTGGGTTTGGCTCTTGCACATTGTAATTCTGTCAAGTTGTAAAAGCCAGCCAATAGGTGCACATCAATTTTAATTTGCTCTCTTTTTCTGGTAACTTAGACATTTTAACATTATGAAAGGATACCACATTTCTGATAATTTTTCCATAATGTTTGTTGTATTTTCTGTTGTCATACTGACACATAATTTGCTGATATTTGTGTGTCTCTGTGATTATGTAAAATCCATATTTTACTACCAAACTTGATTTTTTTTTGGATGATTTTTTTAAGAGGTATCTGGGATTGAACCCAGGACCTTGTACATGGGAAACAAGCATTCAACCATTTGATCTGTATCTGCTACCCCTAAGATGGGTTTTAAAATAAAAATCATTGGGTTTTTAAATCCCTTTGAAAATTTTGATTTGGTGGAACATTTATAGGAATATAGTTACTGTTCAAGTTTAAATTTAATCTTATTTTCATGTAGTTTCTATTTGTCCTCACTGTTCAACACACTTATTTTTCTCCTGAGTGAGTTCTTTAGCACACATGGTTTTAATTCAATCTTGTCTCTTCTATTTATTTAGAAGATATGCATTGTTTTCATATTCTTTTAGTAGTTATCTATGAAAAGAAAACATTTTTCACTGCCTTATCATATCTAAAGAAAACATAATCTGTTATCCATTTCCAGGATGATATATCATTTTAATGAGAGAAGTTCTAAGGTTTACTGAAAAATTATGCAGGAAATAGAGGGTTCCAATATAACCATCTATTTATACACTGCTTCCCTAATATCAACACAGTTCATGTTTGTAGAAACTTTGATCATTTGTTCAATACAATCTTTTGCCCATTTTTAATTGGGTCATTTGTTGTTTTAGCATTGAGTTGTAGAATCCCTATATAAATCATGTATATGAAACCCTGTCAGATCTGTGACATCCAAATAGTTTCTCAACTGAAGCCAGCTGCCTTTTCACCCTTTCAGAGCTTACCCCTACTTCATACCTTAAAGAAAAATTATCTGAAAATTATCAAAGACCTAAAGATAAGCACCAGGACCATAAAACTCATAGAAGAAAATGTGGGGAAGTATCTTCAGACCTTGGGCTGGGCAAAGGTTTCTTATTTACACTAAAAGCACATGCAATGAAATGAAAGAAAGAGACAAATGGAACATCCTCACAATCAAATAATTTGTCCTTGAAAAGACTGGTCATGAAAGCAGCCTACACAGTGGAAAAAAATACTTGGAAACCACATACCTAATAAGGGTTTACATTCTAAAATATATAAACAATCTTACAACTCAAGTACTACAAATGGCACATGTCTATTTCTTTAAAATGTGAATATAAATAAATCTATAGACACAGAATCATATTAGTGGCTATGTAGGGCTATGGAATGACAGAAGTATTGAGTGGTAACTGTTGTGGGTTATGGGCTTTTTCCTTTTTAGAGTAACGAAAATGTCCTAAAATTGATTGTAGTGATGAATCCACAACTATGATTATATTGAGACCCATTGATTACACACTTTGGATGAACTATGGTGTGTGAATAAATCTCAATAAAAGTGCTTTAAAAAACTGTTCCATCAATCCACACAAATTCACTGAAAGACACAGACCCTACCTAAACACACAGAGTTTCTAGACAGGCATATACCTCTAGTAGCTAAGTGTGAATAAGCACCAGGAACACTGGTTCTGATATTGAGGAGACTTGCAGTATGCAATATGGAGAACAAAACATGAATACTGAAAATGGGAGTGATGAAATAGAAAAAATTATAGAGGACATTGGGAACATATATTATTGCCTTTAATGTGAGAAGGGAATTAGGGGTTTGAATAAAAGAACCTGTATATGTAAGTTCATGTGTGTGTATATATTTCCATATACATATATGTACATGTCCATATGTATGTAGTGGTTCCCGCCTGCACCACTACACAGACAACCACACCAACAGGCCTTTAGCATTCATGACATGGCTCTACTGAAACTAGCCAAAGAGGGAGCCCCTACATTCACCTTGGAAGGACTTTCAACAGAAAAAACATATTTTCTGATCCTTAGAAATGCACCATGAAGCCAATTTTGATAGTCTGAAAATATCTGTGGATCTCAGAAAAGATCATGTCCATTCTTGTGCATTGTAAGTTGCAACTCTTGATTAAATTACTTTTGTACAGATCCTTAAGTTAAATGTGAGACATACAGTGGGTCTTAATCCTCCTATTTGAGTCCTTTTAAATGGAGGATTGAAAGCAGCAGAAACACAGAAAAAAGCTGCTGAGACAGATAAATCCCAAGAGGCTGAAAGAGAGAGGTCCCAGTGGTTGGAGGCTGGAATCAGCAGAGCAAATGCAATGACCAAAAGAGAACCCTGAGAGGTCTGGAGGACAGGGGAGAAATGAGCCATAAACCTGATAGCCCACATTTATGCTCAGGAAGAATGTAAGTCTGGAAGAGAAGGCAGATAATCGAATTGGCAGAGATGCTACTGTATCTTGCCATATAGCAGGAGTCCAGGATCAACAAGAGCCAACCTTCGGGAAGACAGCATCTTAGATGATGCCTTGATTTTGGCATTTTCACAGCCTCAGATGTAAGCTTTTAACCTAACAACTTCCCATAAAAAAAGCCAAATCATTTCTGCTGGTATATTGCTCCAAGCAGCTTTCAAAAAACTAAAAAAACACATTTACATTAAAAATGACATCTCTATGGTACAAATATTCTCGCTGACCTGATTTTGTGATAATCAGGATAGGCTAAACATTCACCATATTAGAAACCATGAATGTGTCCCCAGACCTAGTTTTTCTCCCTAGGTCTGGTTTTTAGAATGCTAGTGATGAACTAAGCCTGATTTATTATATACCATCCTATATGGCAAAAGACTGTAACTTTGGGTATCTTTGGTCAACCTTAAGAGATATAGGTGGGGGACGGATATGGCTCGGGTGGTTGGGTGTCTGTCTCCCATATGGAGGGACCTGGGTTCGATCCCTGTGACCTCCTGGTAAAAAAAAAAACAACAACATATAGAAGTTGCATGGGTCACCAGTCCTCATGCATGGGTGCGCCACCAGGCCCTGTGCACTGCCAGGCCTCGTGAGTTGGTGAGCCATCAGTCCCCATCCATGGGTTAGCCATCAGGCCCCATACATGTGTGCACCACCAGGCCCTGCAAGTGTGTGAGCCACCAGGACCCATCCATGGGTGCACCACCAGGCCCTGTGAGCAGTTAAACCACCAGGCCCCATATGCGGGTTCACCACCAGGCCCAGTGAGTGGGTGAGATGTCAGGCCCCATCCATGGGAGAACCACCAGGCCCCATGAGCGGGTAAGCTGCCAGGCACCATGCACGGGTGTGCCATCAGGCCCCACGTGCGTATGAGCTGCCAGTCTGCGTGAGCCAAGCAGCAAGATGATGACATGACAGAATGACACAAGGGAAAGCCAAGATGAGATGCACCAAAACACCAGGAACTAAGGTGGCAAAGGTGGTAGGACACCTCTCTCCCACATGGGAGATTCTGACGATTGAATCCCAGTGAAGACAGGAGAAGGAAGAGAAGAGAAGGCAGAAAATGGACACAGAGTGTTGTCCAGCAAATGGACACAGAAACAGCAAAAATGGGGTTGGGGTAAAAAATGGATAAAAGTAAATAAATAAGTAAATAAATCCTTGAAAAAATGTATAGGGGAGGAAGATATGGACTACAGTTAGTAGTAATATCTTGACGATACTCTTTCATGATTTAACAAATGTTTCACAATGAAGCAGGGGGTGTGATGTGTGGGAGTCCTGTATGATGTTACGCATGTTTGTTTTGTAAGATCATGATGTTTACTGAATACTTACAGTTTATGTATGTTCATGTATGAATGATGTACTTCAATAAACTGTTAAAAACATGAAATCTCTAAGTCCATCACTGCCCCAGCAGAACAAAGGGATTCAGAAAAATAATACACACTCAGTGTCACTGTCAGCACCAGCTCTCCTGGTGCTCTGGCTCCCTTGGTGAATGCGGATTCATGTTCCCACTGAGCTATTCCTTCTGAGGAGGCAATTGAGGATTAAACCTTTCATTCAAAAGTGCTGAACCTAGAATGACATTTACAACATCCCTCTTCCTGAGGGATGAATGACTTAATACAAATAATATGTCTAGCTTTGAATTTCTTCTCAGGATTTGCTTAAGCACTCACAGGCTTAAGTTCAAGACATGCCCTAGGAATACATTCAGATTGGATGGGCTGAGAAATTCCAACTTAAGTCTTTTGAAACCCAGACTTGGAGACTGGGGTGGAAGAAGAAGGTATTTAATGCAAAATAGGGTAAAAATTCTGTAAATGCCTTTCAGAAGCATGAGGACTGGGCAGGTTGCCTCAGTAGTGAGGAACACAGGGGTCATGGAGTCAAATCTCCAGAGATCAAAGCCCAATCCCAGGCATAGTTAGTATCCCAGGTAACACCTTGGTTGGATTGACCTTTTCATTAGCCAAAGTTCAAGAACAGCCCTTCCTTCCTATACCATGACTATGTGGAATAGTTCAGGTCAATTCCATAGCTCTCTTCTGGGCTTCATGACTACCTGAGCTGTTTTGCCCATGGTAGAGAAAGTGACTGGAGTGATTCTGCAAAATCCAAGGCATTATATGGGACAATAGGCTTGGGCAGTCCACTGGTCAGGCAGCTTGTGATATTGCTGATGGAGAATGCTAAGCAGGGATCTGGCCATAAGCAGACCTGCTATTTTACCCATTAGGATCTTCCCATTCCTTGGAATTTTTTTGTTAAATGCAGTTCTCAGTGATGATCCATTAAATTTATAACTTCACATGTGATCACCTCTCTGTGTCCATTTTGCTTCTATCAAACTGAGCATTTGTTATTTGCAATGTGATGGCTAAGGGGACTATGAAATTTCCCTCCTCACAAATAACATCATCCAGTATCCCACCAAATACATTCCTCTGCCAGCCACCCCTGTTTTGTGGAGCATGTCACCTTTAATGCAGATGCTCATGTCAAACTCAGTGTTAACCTCCTATCTCCTATTTTCTCTTGCACATAAAGTCATCAACAAGACTCATGTCCTGGATCTGATCTTGATGCTGTGTCTCCATCTAAATGGTGCCCTCCTGGTTCTCACCCTCATTACAGACAGCGGAAAATCATGGTCAGAGTCCCAAACCAGACTCTCTGTTTTACCTTTTCTTCTATATGCAGTCACTGTCATTTGGAATTAAAATTATTTTCTCTACAATAATGAGTGTCCTCGGTTTTCTGGCCCATCTGGCCTTTAGCCACCTCACCCTGCATGTAACTCACTGTGTTCCAGCCACTCTAGAACCTGGTTGGTCCTCACAACCCTCATGCTCAAAACCCCTACAAGAAGAGCCCCATACCTCACTGTTCAGATACTTTCTCTTCAGCTAGACCTTGCCTGATGTCTACTTCCATGAGTTCCCCTCCCTTTTTCCCAAACAAGGTGCACTCCCTACCTTCCCTGCTTATTCTTCTCCATCACCCTGAACATCTCCTGACATGCCATGTATTCTCTTTAATTTCTTTTCATATCTTCCTTATTCTCCTAGATTATCAACTCAACAGAGACAAGGACTTTCTTTCTTATCATCACTGCTCTATCCCCACAACCAAGTCCAGTTTTCTTTCTCTATTTTGGGGAGAAGTCATGGTGCTGTATCGGTGCATTTATGTCATGTGGATACCTCAAATGCTGAGAGTCACTTGCTGCTTTCTCAGTAGTCATTAGATACCTCCAGTTTTTGCTCACTGTCTCCCATAGCATCATTATACATGACTAGAATTACTATCTTAGGGATTCCAGGTGTTTCCCTGGGAAAGGAGCTCCTTCCTGCTTCCTCAGATTTCCTTTGAAGTGTGTCATTTAAATGGAAAGCAGTAGAGAGAGATGGGCAAGGGCTGGGAGTGTAGATATTCTGATATTGTCCAAGAGGTATTTTTGCTGCTTAGAGATCTCATACTATAGCACTCTTGCATGGGAATAAAAACATCTCCATGTGAATATATAACTTTTCAATTTTTATTCTTTACTATTTTCAAATACACCATTGAATTCTTTAATATTCTTTGTAAATATACTGTTTACCTTCTTCCCAAGAAAGATGAAACTTCTCCTTTATTATTTTCAACTATTAAAAATTGAACCAAAATTTACATTTATTGATAACTTAGGTTTCTTGGGAATATTCTCTTGCAAATTTATATGGCTTTTTTCTTAAAAGATAACTGAATTGCGTATATGTTCAACTTAAGTATGTAATATATAATATGTAGATAAGAATAAAAGAAAGTTTATGATTATAGGATCAACATAAAATTATAATATAAATATATGAACAGATTAATAAAGAAATAAATGAACAGATATAAACCTATTCATAAGTCTCAGTTTTTGTTGTTGTTCTTTTTATTTTTTTTTATTTTTTTAAAGATAATTAGATTATATAAATGTTACACAAAAATTATAGGGATTCCCATATGCCCCACCTCCCACACCTCCCACAACCTCCCACATAAACATTCTTCATTAGTGTGGCACATTTCCTGCAATGGTATATACATCCTGGGGCTTTGCCATTCATTAAGCATGGACCATGGTTCACATTGCAGACCACATTCTCTCCCACAGAGTTCTGCATATAATATGATGATATAAAATGGCCTATATCTGTCATTGCAATGTCACTCAGGATAACTCCCAAGTCCCTTTTCCTTCCCCCTGCCCCCAGAGTGTCCAGTGGCCACTGGCTCCACATTAGTTTAAACATAAGTTTTTTAAGAAATCTATTAAGTATATGAACAATCTCATCAGTAGTAGTAGTTTCTTTCATGTTGAGTTTCTGTAAAGAGAAAGTCCCATATTTCTGGGGTGTTCCTCAAGTCTAAACTGTGTGATTGAAGGAGGAACTGACCATGGAGGAAATCACTTGTGTGTCCAGGAGGTGAAGGTAGAGGAACTCCAGCCCATGAAGGGGGTTCCCTTGATCCACTGGCCTCAAAAACTCTTGGATGGAATTGGAGAAGGTCATTCCAGCCTGTTTGCTCTGCAGTCCTGATTGGAACCATAGTTAGTGTTGCTTGAAGATCAACCAAAGACCACTCCTGGAGGAGGGACCATTAGGGAGTGGAAGGGTTTCCAAACACACTGAATTTTGGAAAGGTGCCTGGTACTTTGCTGGTTCACATGATCTATTCTTGGAACTCGAGTGCTTTTAGCATCTTCTTCATCTCATCTTCTTGTTTGGAACAACTGGATCTTCCTGTAATTCTAGGACTACCAAAGTTACTTCCTCCAACAACATTGCTGTCATTCCCTTAGCCTTTCCATAGGTGTAATAAGGCTGGGCATTTCTAAAGACACTTTCTCTAGCCCAGCATCCCTTATAGATAACTTAGTACCTACATACCTCTTCTGAGCAGCACTCATCTTAACAAAGGAGTTGACATTTCTTGTCAATCAGGGTAGCTAGTGTGTCTACAATCTGCTCTTCATGTTTTATATGAAGTTGGCTTCTAACAGATGCTCAAGACTGAACAATAGGAGACCCACCAAAATGCTGAAGAAAGATTGAAATGCCCCTGAGTCCCATTGGAGGCTGTGGAATGGGAGGTATGGACTAGTGTCATTGCACTCCAAAATCACCTCTCAAAACTTCCACAGGATCACCTAAAAGACAAGCTCCACAGAGTGCTACAGGCCCTCCATGGCACTGATGTCACCACAGGACTCTCTCCAATCACCCTGTGTCCACAACAAACCCCAGAGAAGTCCCCAACATTCTGCCTGGAATTCACAAGCAACTGACAACCTGGCTACTAATCAGTGAGGTTGTCAGTGGGGGAAAGATACTGAAAATAAAATGTTCTTATGTCCATTACACTCTCATGAACATTCCTTTCTCTTTCTCTTATTGTTTGTTTAAAATTGATGTAAAATTTAAATACAGTTAAATGTGTTGATCTTAGCTGAATGACATCACATTTTTCAAACCTTTCATCACCTTCCCCTACAGTATCCAATTACCTTATCAAGACATGAATCATTTCCAATAACATGGAAAATCATCCATAAACACCCCAATCAATAACCACTTCCCAACATATTCACCCTTGATCTGATTTTCTATCTTCATACATTCCTTTTGCCACATCTTGAAATTCATGAAATAAATTGGACTTTACATTTTGGTGTCTGCATCGTTAGCTCATTGTTTTGAGATTCATTCATGTTGTTTGATTGATCAGCAGTTCCCTCATTTTTTATCATTGGGTCCATTGACATTGAACAGCTTTATTACAAAATATTTATTCACGTTCCTCCTGGTGGATATTTGATCCTTCACATTTGGAGTATTAAAAAGGAGTAGGCAAGAAGGTGTCAGTTTAAGTGGGTGTTCACCATCTCTTACTTGCAAAAGATCGTTGAGTGGGGACAACTTCCTGCCTGAGTGAGCTGTTCTGGGATCCCATGGAGCAAGATCCTTTGGAGCATCCATCTACAGGAAGCTGGATAGGGAGTTAGAATGCTCAAGATAAAACTGTGAGTTGTTAGCCCTGTGGCTGGAAACCATGATGTCTAAGCCCCACCCTCAGAGCAAAGGGCCAGGTTGAGCCTAGACTTCAACTGGCCACCCATGGAAAGGGAGCATGCTCTGATAGTGGTGGGGTTCTGGTAAAGAGTGGAGAGGGGCATTCTTTCTGTGGATTTGGTTGCTTGGACCTCCTTTGATCTTTGGGGAGTAGATCAGCCTGCTAGTAGTCTCACCAGGCAGAAAGGAGAGACAAATCTGCTGAAGAAGTGTGATTTAATTCCCTGGAATAGAGAAACTTGGCCTGTGAGAGGGCAGAGTGAGGCAATTGACTGGTTCTGTGCTGAAACCTATCAAATTTCCACTCCCCTAAGAGAGCCAGGCAGTAGGAAGAGCTTAATAAGATTCCAAGAGCCTACTTAGGGCCTCTAGGTGGAGGGGGTGGTCTAGAAGAGGGTTGAGAATCATTTCTGTGTGGTGAATTTGGTCACCAGGGTCCCATTTGAATTTCAAAGGGAACTCAACCTAACCAAGAGAGGGGAGGGGGTATCTGCTCACCCAGTCTGTTTAATCCTGCTTCCTAGGAGAGGCAAACCTGCCTGAGGGAAAGTGACTGGAAAGCTTTCTGAACAGCTAACTGACCTAACAAGAAAGTTCAGCTCAGTGGAGGAGTTGTGGCTTGAATATACAAGGTCCTTAGTTCGATTCCTGGCTCCTCCTAGAGTAGTGATCGACTGGGATATAAAACATCCAGCTGATAACTTAGGACAGGGAAAACATAGACATTATTTTTGTATTAGCTTCTCTTGGGTCCTTATTTTTCCTTAAAAAATTTTTACTTTAAAAAATTTTAACTTAGTTTACTCACTAAATGCTGCTTCAAAACTTGCAGAGAGAAGGCTGCAGGGTAATTGGTTGATGAACACTGGCAGCCTGTGATGCTCCACAGGGGCCTAAGAAGTAGCAGAGTGCTAGCTAAAAGCACTGTTTTCACATTGATTGTAAGTCAAATCAAGCATATAGAAGTGAATGAAGCACATATCTTGCTTAGTTTTCAAAACTAAAGGACATACTCCTCTATTAAGTTGGTCCATGACATTTATTTGGCAGCTTTGATTAATTCAATGTTCTGTATCTCTTCCTGGTTTTAGTTTGTTCATTGGACTGGGCTATGTCTTCCTGTTTCTTAGTATGGCTTGTAATTTTTTGTTGCCCTCTGGTCATCTTTTTATCTTGATAGTTTTATTCAGTTGATAAGCTTCCTACTCTAGAGTTTAATTTAGCTGCTGCTTTTGCATGTGTGCTAAGTTTTCTCTTTGACACTTTGTTCTTCTTGTTCTATTTCCTTGATGTTTTCTATGTTCTGGTTTTATCCTGAGCAATCTAGTTCCCTGTCCAGCTCCCTTCAGATTGATACCTCAAAGACCCCTGCTCCATGGGCTCCCAGAACAGCTCACTCAGGCAGGATCCTGTCCACACTCAGCCATCTTTTGTGAGAGAGATGGTGAGCACCCACTTAAACTGACTGGTAGCCATTAAAAAAACAGAGGACTACAAGTGTTGGAGAGGATGTAGAGGAATGGGAACCCTCATCCACCACTGGTGGGAATGTAGAATGGTCCAGCCATTGTGAAGGACAGTTTGGCAGTTCCTCAAAAACTAAATATAGATCTGCCATGCTGGGTATATACCCAGAAAAACTGAAAGCAAGGACATGAATGATATTTGCATACCAATGTTCATAGTGGCACTATTCACTACAGTCAAAAGTGGGAATCAACCCAAATGCCCATTAACAGATGAATGGCTAAAGAAAATGTGGTACATACATACAATGGAATATTACTCAGCTGTAAGAATGAATACAGTACTAACACATGGGATAACATGGATGAATCTTGAGGACCTTATGTTTAGTGAAACAATCCAAGCATTGAAAGACAAATATTACCTAAACTCTTTGATATGAATTAAGCAAATTGAGCTGACTCAGAGAGCTAGAGTCTGGAAGATAGGTTTAAAGGAAATAGGAAGAGAGAAGAAGGTTGTGAGCCAACATCCATACTGACGAAATCTATGATATGGTGGAAGTGAATAGTTATGCAGTAAAGAGATATGACAGGGGTGTAGGGATACTATTGGGTTGAATGGTGCAAACTTGTCAGAGGGGTAGGGTGGGGAGAATGTGTTGGAAGGTCCAAGGAACTGGGAGGAGGGTTGGATTAGGGAATAGGTGAACACTGGGAACAGGTGGGTATGTGGGTGAAACTACAATGTTGAGAAAACTCTATTGGCAATATGACAGGGGAGCATAACTGGTTTAGTGTTTTGAATCGGTGGGGCATTTGGGACAGGGTGCACCTGGGACAGTCTTCTAGAGAATGTGGGAGTGATCATTTTGTCATATTGTGCTGTATCAGTAGGGGGAGACCCACATGAGTGGGAAGGAGTTGGATTCCCATGCCGGGGAGGCCTGATATGTTATCAAACAGAGGGGGGTGTCTCTTGAGAGCATGGGAAGTTCCTAATAGGGGAGGACAGACTAATGTGTTCAGCCTTCAGCCTTAGTATCTAAGAATCTTGCCCTAAAAGGAGTGAAGCCTGGTGGTCTCTGTGGGCCCTGAGGGGAGGGGGAAGGAGAAAAAGAAGAGATTGAAAAGGGGGTATGTGGGGGCAATGAAAGTGTTCTGCATGATCATGCAGTGATGCACACAGGCCTTGTGAAATTTCATTAAAAAATTATAATAGTGTATGGTCTAAAATGTAAACCATAACATAAACCATTGACTATGGTTGGTAGCTATGTTTCAATATTTACACATCAATTGTAAGAAATGACCTTGCACATGTAAAAAGATTATTAATAAGGAAGGGGGAAAAGGGGGAGAATGTTTGGTATATGGGAGTCCCATATAATCTGTATATAACCTTACTGTGACCTGAAACTTCTTTGAAGACAATATATATTTTTAAAAGTAAGCGCTGGGGAAGAAATGGAAGAAAATGACACTGTACATACAGGACAACTGACATTATAGTGATGAAAGGAAAAACATCAAAAAAATTAATTTATTTTATTTTTTTAATGTTTTTCATTTATTTAATGCCCCAATCATTTTTTACTTTATTTCAGTTTTACTTTCTCTAAATTATTATGTATTTTATTTCTTATGTTTAAACCTATAATTATTATTTCATTTTCCTATTAATGAAATTTGGCAATATTCTTGGCTTCATTTTTTAAGAGGTTTTGGATCACAGAAGGATTACAACTATAGCCAGGGAGGATCAATGGGGTGCAGTGTCAGTGATGGGGGATACATGGAAGAAAGTTCACTTGGGCATACATATAAGGTATATAAATATGTTGCAATATTCTTGGGGCATTGCCACAGTGGGTAGAGATTCACACAATGAAAGATTATTGAATTCCCTTCCTGGGGAGATCTTCCATATTCTCTAATGGAACAGCAACGATCCCCCAAGTGCAGGGATAATGAAGGATTTTCCATTGATGGGTCCTTGACGTTGACAACTGTGCTTGTGAGGCTTTTACTCTTGAATTTGCAACTTACCCTAGTGTTGGAGAGTGCCTAAGAGTTGTCTCCTGAGAGCCTCCTTTTTGCTCAAATATGGCCTATCTCTAAGCCAAACTCAGCATATAAATGCATTAACTTCCCCCAGCATGGGACATGACTCCCAAGGATGAACCTCCTTGGCACTGAGGGATTACTACAAAGCACCAGCTGATGATACAACTGGAAAAAGACCTAAATAAAATGGGGAAAAGGTAAAGACAACTGAGTATATATGTCTAAAAGACTTCAAAGTGACTCAGGGGGTCATCAGAGAGGTAATACTTATGCATGTCTCAGAAAGATCTCATAGACAGCCAAGGTAGATACTACCCCAAATAGTGGGGATCCTGAGGGCTCTGGAAACACCTAGGGCATCTGGTCATGGCAGATAGCTCTGGAGTTTGTTGACTTGCCAAGGGCCATACTCTGGAGTTTGTGTTCCTGAGTGTGACAGAGTTGTACTCAGAAGTGACTTCTCTACACATGCATCTTCTGTCCCTTTTATTTAAACCTATAGTTGCTGCTGGAGTTGGTAAGTGTATGTCCAAGAGACTTTAATCTCTGGGCTCTCTATGTGCCTGCTGGCACCTGAAATTCAATGGAGTTGCAATACCTACTCTCCAGTTCACTGGACTGACCGAAGACAACTAAAAAGGAGATGATGATGGACAATGACCATCCCAAGGAACCAAGAGAGTCCACAACTGCAAGCAAATGAGTCCCATCCATCTGCCCCATGGGATCAAATTAGAGGGGGAGTGGGCAACTCCATCCCAGAATCCTCAGGATTGTGGAATGAACTATGGACTAAACTTGAATTATTGTATTCTACCATAGATTTATTGTGATTCTAGGATTTGAAGAAATTATATCATTCATGTGGAGGCAGTGGCCACTAGAGGTTCTGAGGTCAGGGAATGGGAAATACAGGTGAAATATGAGGGAATTTTGGGGACCTGGGAATTTTCTGGAATGACATTACAATGACATATACAGGTCATTACACATCTTGCCATAATATACAAAATTGTGTGGGAGAGAGTGCAAAATACAATGTAAACTATAATCCATGCTTAGTGGCAATGCTATAAAATATTTTCAATTTTAACAAATGTATCACACTAATGAAAGATGTTAATGTAGGAAAATGTGGGAGGTATAGGAAGTGGGGCATATGAAAATCCCCTTTATTTTTATGTAACATTTATGTAACCTAAATAATTTTATTTTAAAAAATGAAAAATATATTTTTAAAATGTTTGGAATATTATGAATAAAGATATTATGAGTATCAATGTACATGTCCTTTATATAAGGACATGTTTTCCTTTCTCCTGGGTGATAGAAAAGGAAAGATAAATCCCAAAATGTCCTTCACATCCCACTAATTGCTGCATCGCATCAGCGGCATTTGAGACATTTGGCTCCTCTGTACTTCTTGAAGTGCTCCCATCACTTACTTCTGGTTCACCACATTCTACTTTTTTTTTTTTCATCATCTGGATGCTCTAACCTTTCCGTCTCAGTCTCCTCTGCTGGTTCCTGTTTTTTTCCAAAAATCCCTCAGCATTAGTTTTCCTTGGGGCTGCAAACTTAGGCCTCATTCCTTCTTCAGACATTGATTAACTTACTGATCATATGATCAATCTTGTTTTTAACCACCATCTCTACTGGCATGAGTACTAACTATTTATCTAAACCAAATTTTTCCACACAGCCCAGATTTACATGGAGCTGTGTCCTGGACATCCGACTTCTGTGTCTGCTGTGCCAACGCCAAACTCTAGACCCCTTCCCAAACCTCCTCCTCCTTGGTTTCTCCCTTTTCCATGTACAGTGGTTCCATACTGGCAGGTGTTGAGGCTAAATCTTTGTGGACTTTCTTGACTTCTCTCTTTCCACATCACATTCATCCTTCACATCCTGTGCTCATTTGACCTCTTCTTCTTTGCCTCCTTCCTTCTTCCCTGGTTAGAGCCAACTTCATCTCTGACAGCATGACCATGGTTGCCTCCTAACATTCTCCTTTTCCTGCCTCCTACAAATTCCTAACTCATGAAAAAGAAGTGTATTTTTCTGTTTGCAGTGTTTTCTATATATGCCTTAAGTAAAGTATGCATTATATATGCATTCAGTAAAATGTGTTATTTGTGATAATGTGGTAGTCAGTATCATTGTTGATACTTTGTCTTCCTATTCCATCACTTGCTGAGAAAGTACTTCCAAAATCTCCTATTTGCATTTGAGTTTGGCTGTTACATGTTGTAATTCTGTTAGTTTGCGAAAGCCATCAAGTAGGTGCACATCAAATTTAATTTGCTGTGTTTTTCTGTTAATTTAAACATTTTAAAAGTATGAAGATATACTACATTTCTGGTATTTTTTCCTTAATATTTCTTGTATTTGCTGTTGCCATATTGACACAAAATTAGCTGTTATTGGTATTTTCTGTGATTATATAAAATACATATTTTATTGCCAAACTTGCTGTTTTTCTTGGATTATTTTTTAGGAGTTATCCAGGATTAAACTCAGGACCTTGTACATGGGAAGCATGCACTCAACCATTTGTCTATATCTGCTACCCTTAGATGGGTTTTAAAATAAAACACATTGGGTTTTTCTTTAAATCCCCTTGAAAATTTTGATCAGGTGGAACATTTATATGAATATAACTACATTCAAATTTAAATTTATTCTTCTTTCTTTTCATGCAGTTTCTATTTGTCCTCACAGTTCAACACTGTTATTTTTTTCCAGAATGACTTCTTTAGCAATCATAGTTTTTATTCAATCATGTCTGCTCTATTTATTTAGAAGACATGCATTATTTATATTCTTTTATTAGTTACATATGAAAAGACA
This sequence comes from Cabassous unicinctus, assembly GCA_029593785.1. NCBI lineage: Eukaryota > Metazoa > Chordata > Mammalia > Cingulata > Chlamyphoridae > Cabassous > Cabassous unicinctus. The sequence goes on along the minus strand of JAQZBX010043520.1, from coordinate 246 downwards.
ACATTTTTCATTGCCTTATGAAATCTAAAGTTGAAAGGAAAAAACATGGGAGAGAGAGTTGGAGGAGAGTTTAAAAGCAACTAAGAAGACAAAAAATAAAAACAAAGGAATATATGACATACATTTATCCAAAGAAAAAATGGCTGAAGTAAGAAATTCATTACGAGTAATAACACTGAATGTTAATGGACTAAATTCACCTATCAAGAGACACAGATTGGCAGAATGGATAAGGAAATATGATCC
>JAQZBX010043519.1:0-21645 GCA_029593785.1 Cabassous unicinctus | reverse complement strand
GGTTTGTAAACAAAGCATATTTGTTGAATCAGGGGACATTGTGCCTTTGAATGATCTGTGAATCTACTCCTAGTTTTCCAAGAGAAGGTTAAATATGTTATACTGCAGAATGCTTAGTTGAAACAGCGAAGGACCTGGAATGTTACCCTACTTGGATAGGATGGATAGATGGATAGATAGATAGATAGATAGATAGATAGATAGATAGATAGATAAAATATTTATATAAGTTTATATACTATATAAAATATATAACTATACAAATATATTTAAATATATATAAAATCAGAAACATCAGGCCTCCAAATGTGAGATCAGACCTTCATATGACTCAGAGCAATGCTTGTGACCTGAGAAACACCCTGGTGCCAGTCCCTCTTGCCCCAGTCCTCCACTGGCCAATGCAGTGAAGGCAGCTGTGAGTTGTGCATGAAAAAGATGGCGTCTGAATTAGAGGACAAGGTCCCCAAATTAAGAATCTCAGAGAATCTTCTATTGGACAGCCTGCATGGCTATGCCCCTTCCTCTCTGCCAGAGAGAGGGAGAGGGAGGTTTTCTTCCTAACACAAACAAATTCTCTCTGGGAGAGTAGGGGAAGGCCCTGAGATATTTGCAAGCCTTTGGGATTTCAATAAATAGCTTCAGTGGAAATAGGCCTTAAATGTTTCTGGGGGTCTCCAACTTTCAAGGTTTGTTTGCCATTCCATTTATTTATCCTTTAAGGAGGATGCCAGCAATTTTTACTCAAAAAACCATTATCATGCAGAAACATGAAAATATTTGGGTTGCATTGTTTCCTGCCATTGAGGAGAAGCATCTTTCCTAAAACAAGTGAATGAAAAGAGATTGTAGGTATGTAGAAAAAACCATCTACAGAAATAAAACACTCATTTTTAAGAGTTGCTGATATCTATGGCCTTCTACTTGACATTTTGGGATTTTATATCCTGGAGATAATGGAAACCATACCCAAACACATAGAAGTAAAAAATAAAAAAGAAATAAACTGAAGAAGCATTTTGTTCTGTGTGGTTGATTATACTTTTCCTCTTATTACTAAACAGACTGTATATCCTTGCTCATTGCTATGTGACTTGCAGTAGGTAGGGTGTATTTTTTGGTCTCATTGTCAGGGTCAGCCATGTGATTGTCTTGGGCTTCCTAAAATAAGAGTAGAAATAACTATGTCAGTTCCATGCAAATCCCTTAAAAGGCCTTGAGTGTTTCCACCAAGGAGAGTGGAGTAGAACAAAGGAGTGCTGGAGCAGAACCACAGCAGCAGCTGGTGTGTCACAGAAGTGAGAAATAAATATCTACTGTGGTATGACACTGTGATTTTACAGTGTTTTGTTTGTCAGGAAAGTTATTATAGACATTTTTTTTTTTTTACCAGAAGTAAAGAGTTACTATAAAAATACCTATTTTAAGTGGCATTGGCTTTAAATCTAATGGGGGCTGGAAAAATTGTTAGCCATATTATTTACTGGCAAAATATTTGGCAAAAAAGTCACCTGTGATGATCCAATGGCTTTAGGTGAGGAGGTTGAAGGACAGACTATTATTGGCATGCCTTGATCATTATTAGTTGAATTAGAAGAAATGTATGATAAGAAAGACATGAGCTCAGAAGATAATACATTTGTTTGAAAGCAATATGAAATTCCAGGATTTCCAAGGTTCAAAGTTGCAATTGTTTCTCATTTTTAAAAAATGTGAAATGTTTTGCAAAAGAGAAAGAGCTGATTAACACACAGCCTCAAGAAAAAGTCCCTATGAAAATTGTGGCAAGCACAATATTTGTTAAAACCTCTCAAAGGTTTAAAGATGGCTCTTAGTAAATCCTTCATGTTGAACAAACAGGCTCAAGAAAAAGACAATAAGGATGAGGGATCATTCACTGAAGCCCGATAAATACAAGGTATGTATATGCAGATGCAGAGAGAAGAAAATTTTTGTAAAGAACCCCAGGTGTGTCTATTTACACTTTTGACCTCCATATTTGTAAGATAGTAAATCTGTGGTTTTTCAAGCCAGTAAATTTATATTACTATTTTACAGCAGTGATAGGAATCTACTACCGATTTTGGTACCTGAAAGTGGGGTGCTGCTGTAACAGATACCTAGAAATGTGGAGCTGGTTTTGAAATTGGGGAAAATGAGTATTGGTTAGAAGAATTTTGAGGAGCAAGATGGAATACAACTAGATTGCTTTGAACAGACTGTTGGTAGAAATATGAATGTCAGAGGTTCTGCCAATGAGGGAGGGCTCAGAAGAAGTGAGGAGTACAGTAGGGAAAACCTTTATCATCTTAGACTGTGGGTAGAAATATGGATGTTAAAGATGTTGCTGGTGAGGGTTTAGAAGGAAATGAGGAGCATGTTATTGGACACTGGAAGAAATTATTTTGAGAAAGAGAGAGAGGGAGAAAGATTGGAAATCTCAGCAAGCTCAGCAGAACTGTACATAAAGTTTCATGGAAAGCAGAACTTTAAGTGATGGGCTTGGATATTTAACTGAGGAGATTTTCAAGAAAAATCTTGACAATGTGGCCTGGTTTCTTCTTGCTGCTTAAAATGCAAGAGAAAATAGTTAAATTGAGGGAAGAACTCTTAGGGACATGATTATTTGGCAATGTCTCAGTCTATTCAGATTTCAAAAGATGCTAAAATTAGGAGATTAACTATATAGAAAGTGTGCTCTGGAGAGAAAGTGAAGAGTGTGGCTGGACAAGCTTTTTCTAGTACTTTGGAAAGACGATCAACATGTTTTTTTTTGAAGAGAAGACAAAGTGATGACTGAAACAGAAAAAGAGAGAGGGAGAGAGAGACAGATTGGCCATCAGTCAAAAAATGCAGATGGCCAGTAGATGCTGACAGAAGCAAAGAAATTGATTCTCCTCTAGAGCCTCCAGAAGAAATCAGGTCTGTTGGCATCTGGATTTCATCCCAGTAAGACAGATTTTGGACTTCTGGTCTTCACATGTATTATAAATTGTGTTGTTTTAAGCCAATACTTTTGTGGTAATTTTTACAGCAGCAATAGAAAATTAAGACAGGCCCTTGAATAAACATGCAGTGATTTCAAATATATTTCAACTATTAATGGATAATTTTTTAGGAGTTCTTTTGAATGTAACTTTACTAAGGAGAAAAACTGGCTCTGTTTCCTGATCCAAAAAATATTGGAGGAAAATAAAAGCAAAACTTATGTCACATTTGATTACACACGTATTTCTTATATCTCATGTAGTTTTCCACCTCTCAGAAATTTAAATTTTGCCTCAAGTATATATAAATATTTACATTATATTAACATGTTTTGTATTTACTACCATTAATATCAAATCATTCAATCAATTAATTTATTCTTTTTCCAAAATAAAATTTGAACACATTATTTGAATTTTTAAAAAGATGAACACAAATTATAAGGCAGTAAATAAGATTTCTTAGGCTGAAGATAAGGATTAGAATATATAAGGGAGCTGAATTTGTTGCAAAATGTGTTTTATTTTCCTGAGTAATAAAAGATAGACTATCAAAAATAATTTCCAAATTTAAAAAGTGATAAAATTCTCAAATATAAATGAAGTAACACTCTTTTTAAAAAGTAAAACTACTAATTAAATAAAGAAACAAATATGAAAGTTATTTAACCATAATGTATATTATTATCCAAATCATAATAATTTGGGTTCACTTTCATGGTAATGTTAAATTTTGTTTTAGCTAATTATAAACAAAAGCTAAACCCCTTTGACAGAGATACCAATGTTAGTTTTTCTTGAAAGTATAGTATATTTGGCTGTTAGAACCCTTCTCCATGGTGGAGACACACTCTTCTGTATTTAATTTAAAACATTACACAACAGCTGAAATGTGCATCATTAGATTATGTTCCCAGTTGCCTGGACAATAGTTTTTAACTGTTAGGAATCTCTTCAGATTTAATAACTCTTGGAAGAATATGTTTTCTAATATAATGAAGGTGAAATGTAAAAAAAAATATCATTTGTCACAGCTAGGTAATAGTTATGAAACATAGCAGGTTGAAAAATACAGCAAATTGCATAGGAAAGCATAGGAAGGCATGAATTGACTGACACAAGCTTGTTTTTTTAATATAAACTTGGAACTTTATTTTTACTTGGCTAAACATATAAATCATTAATGTCAGCAAATGGTTTAACTTCAATTTCTATGAGAATCAGCAAAATTATATTGGCAGTTTGGAGTTTTATTTAAATCAAGTTGTTGGAGTTGTCAATCACAGATTATTCAATTAGATGATTGTTGAAATATTTACCAGTTAATAGAATTCTTTCTGGAAAATTATCAATATAGAATTTATGACTGATTTTTTTTTTATTTAAGGAAGGTAATATATAAAACTCTAAATATTCAGTCATTGACCTTAGAATGGTAGAATGTTGATTGTTTCACTAATAGTATGAATATCACTTTATCAATTAATACATTTCAGTTATTGCTCTGAATAGTGCATTTTTATTCAAAAGTTTTTGAGCATACCGTTATTACAGACAGGCACATCTATATGTCAATGTTGATTTTTAAGGGCTTTTTTTCATAACCAAGTTATATATATCAAAAGTAGTATTATAGTAATTAAATATTGTGCAATTTGATATTTTTAAAATATTCATTATTTTCCTCTAAGTAAATTATTTTAATATAATGGATAATTAATATTTTTAAAATTTTCCAATGTCTAACACCTGGCTCACCTTGGCAATTGTGAATTATGTATCAATAAAAAGTTATAGAACTAAGCAATATAAAATCTTTATGTTTCAATATTGTATAAGAAATATATTTCAAGTGACAACTAGTTCAAAGGGCAACTAGATGCAATTAGAAGTTCATCATTGTGTTATTCAATTTTAATTTTCCATAAATAGATTATTGTCTCCAAAAATCTGCCATAATTGGCAGACTTTGGAATTTAGCCACAGAATTTTCAATTACTTCTAAACACATTTTCAGGACAATGATGTATTAATGGCCAGAAATAAATTTCTTTAAAATACAGGAAACAAAGAGTTATGGAAAAATAGAAATTATTTTTTAATCCAGAGAGTAAATAACTACTAAAAAGAGAAAACAACATAAAATTGATAATGTATATTCAAATGGTCAGTTATTGCTATAAGATACATTGCTGTCTAAAGGTTACAAACAAATATTTCCAAAAACATGATAAATCAATTATCCTGTATTCACATATTTTAGGAAAATGCAGCAAATTCATGATCTTGATTATTTCTACAGAGAATAAATTATATGTAGCCCTGAATCTCTCACAAGAGCAAATAAAAGAGGGAAAATAAATAAATAGGTTACCATTATTAAATAACTCTAGAAATTCCAAACAATTATAGTTGGAAAACTGCTTATTTCAAGATTCATACACCTGTTATTTTAAACATGCCTTTGGCTTTAAACTTTTGTACAAACTGTAGTTTATCTCATGCAAGAGGGATCAAGAATGTCATCCTCACATATAGCGTTTTCAAGGGAATATATGTACTTTAAAAATATATTACATCACATGTTCTGCCCAGGAGTGGTTTTCTTTAGTTATATGAACACCTATGCTTTGAAAGTAAATGTAAAAATCTGCTATTTTCATATAATTCTGACTTGAAATCACTTTTTAGTATTATATATGCTTTGCATGGACAAGCCATTGAACTCTGCTAAAATTATTATAAGAAGGAGACTACCTTGGTGATTTTTAAGCAGTGCCTCGAGAAGTTTGTGTGTGTGTGTGTGTGTATGCCCTCCTGGTAAAATTGTTTGAAAAACCTGCTCTGTTCCACTGCTAAGGGAGATTGAAAAACATTGTTTAACCAGTTTTTTAGTTTAAGAATCACTTTATTATTTCAAACAGTATGGCTATTAATTCAGAAAATAAAATGGAAATTATGTCAAAACTATAAATAATTGACCAAAATATTCTAGAATGACTTTGCTAAAATATGGTAATAAGTAAGGCAATATTTCCCTTAAAGTATTCCTTTCTCATTCTTTCAATCACTCACCGCTTTAGTATCTGTGCATTTCAAAAATTCAATAGAAATAAAGGACGGTTTTTTAAACTGATTTTTTTCTTTCTTTCTTGACTGCATTGTTAAATTTGGAGTTATGAGTAGGAATAATTCTATGGTGTTGGATTACTGATATGACTTTGTTATGTTTCCACCATGAGTTTAAGTATATTTTAAGCTATTGCCTATATATGCAACACAATTTGATTCCATTAATTGGAAATTTATTAATTGTATAGCTCATGTAGCCAACACATTTCTGGGAAAAATTAGAAGCTGTATTATTTAAAAGTGGATAATATACATAAAGTGAATAAAATAATACATTCAAAACACTGACTTCTAAATATATATATATATATATTTAGTGAATTATAACAAGCAGAACTTATAATTACAGAGCTCTTAGATCACTAAAGATAAAATTGAATGAACATAACTTAATTTTTCTAAACAAAACTGAGAGTGCACAGTCTAGCTAATTAAGTGATTGGCACCTGATCTCTATTGTTAGGAAAAATTCAGTAAATTAGATTCTTGTAGATTTTTCACCTGTAAAATTAAGGTATGGGATTAAAACAGCATTTCCAAATTGTGCCCATTTGCATACTAACCGACGTTATCTCAAAAAGTGTCTTGTGGTTAAATAAATTTTGTGAATAATTGGGGTAAAGTAAGTTAAACATGTTTCTTTATAATGTTTTCTTAAACACTTACCACATTGTGGATAAGGTTACCAGATCTAGCAAATAAAATACAAAAAGGTCCAGTTAAATTTGAATTTCAGGAAAACAATGAATAATTATATATCTTATAATAAGGATGCCTTATGTAATATTTAAAATACTTATACTAAAGGCACACTTATACTAAAACAAAGTATTCCTTTTTTTTCTGAAATTCAAATTTAACTGATTGTGTATTATCTGGCATCCCTATTTGTGAATATCCAGTGAACGAATATAGCTTTTCCTAATATGAAGCCTGTGTTGCAGAATATTTTGATGGGTATGAGTTCCAGAAAACATCTAGTTTGGATGTCTAGCTTTAAAGCAAAAGTCTCTTCAGTAGAAAAAAATCCTAGCTGAGATTAATTCAAAATAAAAGGGCAAATAATATCAACAACTTCTATTTATTCAGTACATAGTCAGGAGTAGTTCATTGTTTTATTACTTGTATGTGACAACAATGTTCTAATTTCTATTTTTTCACTTTGGGAATTTTGAGGCCTTGAGATGTTGATCAAATCTTACAAGGCCATACAGTTTGTGAGTAGTGGGGCTGAGATTTGCACACTACTTGCTTTTGGCAGAGTTTCTTGGTTAGCAGAGCTTACTTACTACCACACACCTCTTTTTTACTGTGTATTTCAAACATTATAATAAATATTTTTAACTACAAATGAAGAATATATTTCATATAGAGAAGTGTTACTATTTTGATTTTGAGTTTTTTTTCAGTACTGAATATATGCATATCTGATTACTGCACAATTGTGGTTTTTTTTTTTAGTAAATCTTGGCAGCAACAGTCGTGAGAGGGCTGGTTGAGAAGTCTTAAGAAAAATAATCAATTCATCTTTTTTACTAACTTAATGAAAAATGAGTATCCAAGTCATCCAAAAATGCAGCTCATTTTTAAAAAGGACGCAAACATTGGTTTTTAAAACACGTTATGGAGCTATATTTTTAAAGTTGTAAAATGCAGAGGCAATAGAATGGATTATGCTAAAATTCATGTATGTATTTTGTGTTTTGTGGAGTCAAATTGATGCTGAATTGCAAGGCTGGAAAACAAGAAAATGGGGTTGGTAGGGATTTAATTCTAATTTCTCCAATTTCCTTTCATGGTAACAGGGATATATAGCCTTATTTATTATACATATTTTCCTTTGCAAAAAGAAATTGCATATTTGCCTGTTAAATTTGCTGTTGATTAGTCATTTCAAGCTGCTTTTCAGAAAGGAAAGAACCAGAGCTGACTTGCTGTACCCCGTCATTCCTGGATGACTAGATCTGCATCATCACTTACTGGATGCAATCGGGGTTCTGAGAGGCATCGCTACAGACATTTTGTAGGTATGGCGATATAATGGTGGATGTGACAGGCATAATAAGAAAGTCTGCAGGCTACTTCTTTAAATTACAAGAAATGAGAAGCCAGAAATAGTTAGCATTACTGAAATAGGGCTTTTTATAGCTGAATTGTCCTTTAGTCTGCATACACCATTTATCCGTGGTGGAATTAACATTGCTATCTAGTCATTGCAGAGAATCGGAATTCATATAAATTTAAAAATTGTGGAAAAAGTTACCAGACTAATTTTCTACCTTAATGATATTCAAGAACTAAAGGGAGAAATAGACTGTAATAAAGCTGGTAGTTTTGTCACACGTTTCCTGTTTTAACAGAACTTCTAGTGGAAACAGAATTGGTATTTTATTCATGAAAGTAAATGTTTAAAAATTAAATGATTTATTCTGATTTTATGGTATAATTTACATGGAATTATTATAAAATGTCAGGAATAAATAAAAATGAAATCCTTTGTTTAATAAATAAAACATGATAAACAGACACTTTTAGATTTAAAAAAATTTTAAACTACAGACACAGAAGTTCAAAGTGACCTTAGAAATCGCATAGATCAATAGTCCACCAATAATCTAAATCCAAATGAATCTATAAATAAATATACCTTATTATAGTCAAAATTCAAATGATAACTCTAAATATTATTTGTTACTGTCAATCCAGAGAACCAACAGGCTTTATATTTTTCTTCATGAGATAGAAACATTTTAAAGCAAAACATGAAAATGAATCTCTATTAACAAAAACATCAGGAACAAGAGTGTAAAATGATTTAGAACATATCATTACATGAAGACCAAATAAATAAGAGACTACGTTTACTTAAATAATGAGGTATATCAAGTATATCTAGCAACTAGCAAACTCTAAATAAATCACCTTAACCTACGCTATAGGTCTACACTCCATTCCTAAAAATAACAGGTATTTCTTGGGATTAATTTCTCAGATGTCTTTCTCTTAATAACATGAATAATAATGATAATATCACATAAACACCTATATCTTAATGTCATTTTATTTGTCTTTTTTTCCCTCCTTGGTCATGTTTAGAATGTGGTTTGAAGAGACTATAAGTGGTTTAAAGAAGATACCAGCTAAGTAAAAATGGTAGAAAAATTGCATCTAGAAGATTGACATGGTTTAGGTGGTTCTTATATCACAAAAAGAAACTCTGAAAAGGATTGTACTATTGGGGTCGATATGAATCAAACTGTAAAGCAAAGAAATATATATATATATATATATACATACATATATGTATGTATATATGTATAAAAGAAGTATCCCTGATGTATTTCAACAATATTGCAGAATCAAAAGCAATGAATAATAGCTTAATTTGGGTATGGTCTTCTGTTTACAGAGTATGCCTTCTATGTTAATTTCATTTCTACAGTTAGAAAAACTCTACAATTGCATTCAGGGTTAGGGATTTATTTATCTAAGTTTTTAAAAATCTTCCAGCTCCATCATTAACATGGCTTTTATAATCAGGTACAGAACATGGCTGAGGAAACCCCAGCTTTGTGCCAGGTAACAAAAAAGGAAAGAGGATAAACGAAAGGGAAAGACACGCTCTCCTAATTTAAAAAGTCTTTTATTTACGTATTTTTTATATTTACTTTTTAAAGAATACCTTCTTCAAAGATTTTCACCTTTTCCTCTTTAACTAGATCTCTTTTACATGGACACCTATATCTGCAAGGAATGTGAAAAGGCAGATATTTATGGTAGGGTGGTGGTGGGGAAGAAGAAAGATTTTGAATTTTCTATCATCAATTTTATTGAAATGTATTCATAAAGCATACAATCCATCTAAAGTGTGCAATCAATGGCATTTGGTAAAATCACAGAGTTGTGCATTTATCACTTCAATCAATATTAGAGCATTTTCATTACTCCACAAAAAAAGAGAAAGGAAGGAAGAAAAAAACAACACAAAAATCAAGCACAAACAGATTACTTTTTGTCTTTTTTCTTTCACTTAGTATACTTTTTTTTTTCCATTGATGAAAATGTTGTTTATATTTATATATATTTAGCTAACCATGACTTTATTTTTCCATATATTAAATGTTATTTATAGAGAAGTTTTAGATTGCATAAAAGTTACATCAAAATCATAGAGGATTCCCAAATTTCTTATCCCCTTACCCTACAACATTTTCTCCTATTAATAACATCTTACATCATTGTGGTACATTTGTTACACTTAATGAACAAATATTAAAGCATTGCTACTAACCAAGCTCTATAGTTAACATTATGGTTTATACTTTTCACTGTACAGTTTTATAGGATAAGACAAAATATATAATGGCCTGTATCTGTAATTGCAATATCATGCAGAAGAATTCCAATCCCCTAAAAATACCCTCTGTTCCACCTATTCTTTCTTCTCGCTCCCCACAGAACCTCTGGCAGCCACTATCTTTATATCAATGTTACAAGTTCTTCCATTACAACACTAATAATCAGCCTACTTTGGTCCATGTTTGCATTCCCCCCGCCTTATGTTTGTTTATTTCTCAATCTTGAGGATTTTGTAATGGTGATGCCTGCTCTGCTTCAGATTGAGAGGAGGGTTAGATCCTAAGAGCCAGAAGGAACTGTTTTGCTTGCAGTTGTATATAATCTTTGTTTTTGGGGATGGGGATTGCCCATCATCTTCATCTTGTTAGTTTTCCTGGGAAAGTGTGGTGAACTGGAGAGTAGGTGGTGGCTGCAACTCTGCTGAGATTCAGAGCTCAACCAGCATATGAACAGACTGAAGATTTAAGGCTCTGGGAAATTTATTTAATGGCTATAGTGCTAAATTGTAGGTTCAAATGAAAGGGGCAGATGAATCATGTGTAGGAAAATTATAAATGAGTCTAACTCTGCTACATTGGGGAAATAAATTATCATATAGTCCAAGGTAAGGCCCCCCAACAGGGTGCTGATTTCCTGGGTTTGTATGCCTTGCTTACTGTGTTTGGATGTCTCTAGAACACTGAGGAGCAACCCAGTTTCAGTTTTGTTTACTGTGGTAGTTAATGAGATCTGCCTGAGATTGGAATAAGCATAACCTCTGAAATGCCATCTAGAGTCATGTTGAAATCTCTTAGCCATAAGAACTCCTTTATATTTAATTTTCCCACGTTTGGTCAAGGTCTTTTCCCAAATGCATCACTGGTTGGTGTTAGGTATTACTTCCTTGATGCCAGGGGAAGCGCATCTCCCTGCTGAGATTGGCTTGAAGGAGGCCACATTTGAGTAACAAGGAGGATTTCAGGAGGTAACTCTTAGGCAATAGCTATTATTAGGCTAAGTTTCAGGTTTACAAGAATAAGGTTCACAAGTACAAGCATTAATATCTTATAGGCTTGGCATATTGCTCTGTTTTCCTTTTATTAGGCACTGCCAATGTACTCTAGAGTTTCTTGCCACTCTATTTGAGAATGTAGCAGGACTCCCCAGGATCAGAGTTTAATATTTTGTTTGTTATTATGTGGGTCTCCACCCACTGAGATCACACCCTTTGACAGCTTGAACACATTCATATTTCACAGAGGCATGCCCCAGGTGCATCTTTCCCCATGCAGTCCTTCATCACTGACACCCTGCACAAGTGACACGCCCTTGACATAAATACCAAAAGAAAACTCCACCAATTGTATTCACAACCACAGTCCACATCCTCCCCAGAGTCCACCTGTTCCTTCCTCCATCCCTCCCCCAGGTCCATGGATGGCCCCACCCATCCCCCATCCCCACTCACACTCCAGTACCATCAATCCCACTCACCCTGCTGCACCCCCATCACTCCCATTCACTGCCAAACCACCACCATCCACTTTACCCTAGATTCTGCCCAGATTGAGCAGTGGGTCACCACTCTCCCCTCCCTTTCTATTTCCTATATTATCTAGCTCTGTGATCTGCTCAATATCCTTCATATTAGTGAGATCATGCAGTATTTGTCTTTTAGTGACTGGCTTTCTTCACTCAACATAAGGTCTTCAAGGTTCATCCATGTTGTCCCATGTGTCAATACTTCATTCCTTCTTACAGCTGAATAATATTCCATCATATGTATATACCACATTTTGTTCATACATTTATCCATTGATGGACATTTGTGTTGTTTCCAACTTTTGGCAATTGTAAATAATGCCACCATGAACATTGGTGTGCATATATTTGTTGCAGTCCCTGCTTTCAATTCTTCTGTGTATATTCCTAGTAGTAGGAATGCCTGATCATGTTGCGTTTTTATACTTAGCTTCCTGAGGAACCACCAAACTGTTGTCTACAGTAGCTGCACCATTCTACATTCACACCAGTAGTGGGTGAATGTTCCTATTCCTCCATATCCTCTCCAACACTTGTAATTTTCTGTTTTTTAAATAACAGCAAGTTTAGTAGGTGTAAGAAGATATCTCATTGTAGTTTTGATTTGCATTTCTCTAAAAGCTAGTGATGTTAGCATCATTTCATGTGCTTTTTAGTCATTTGTATTTCCTCCTTGGGAAAGTGTCTATTCAACTCTCTTGCCCATTTTTGAATGGGTTGTTTGTCTTTTTATTATTGAGATGTAAGATTTTTTTTATATACTGGATATTAGACCCTTATTGGATAAGTGGTTCCCAAATATTTTCTCCCATTGAGTAGCCTGCCATTTCAATTTCATGACAAACTTCTTTGAAGCACAAAAGTTCTTAATTTTGAAGTGGTTTCATTTATCTATTTTACCTTTTCTTTCTCACACTTTGGTTGTAAAGTTTATGAAACCATTTCTACTACAAGATCTCATAGATGCTTCCCTACATTATCTTCTAGGAGCTTTATGGTCCTGGATCTTTTATAGGTCTTTGATCCATCTTGAGTTAATTTTTATAAATTAGGGTGAGTTGGTGATCCTCTTTCATTTCTTTGAATATGGATATCCCGTTCTCCAACCACCATTTTTTGAAAAGACTATTCTGACCCAGTTGAGTGGGCTTGGTGGCGTTGTCTAATGTCAGTTGGCCATATGTGCATGGGTCTATAACTGAACTCTCAATTTGGTTCCATTGGTCAGTATATCAATCCTTGTGTCAATATCAGGCAGTTTTGGAATTTTTTTTCTGGATTTCCTCCTCAGATTGCTCATTATTAGTGTGCAGAAATGCTGCTGATTTTTGTGTGTTGACCTTATGTCTTGCCAGTTTACTGAAGTTGTTTATCACCTCTAAAAGACTTGTAGATTTTTTGGGACTTTCTATCTATAGGATTATGTCATTTGCAAACAGTGAAAGTTTTACTTCTTCATTTCCAATTTGGATGCTTTTCTTGCTTAAGTGCTTGAGCATGTACATTTAATACAATGTTAGTAAGAGTGGTGATAGCAAGCATCCTTGTCTTGTGCCAGATCTTAGCATGTCACCATTGATTGTGATATTAGCTGTGGGTTTTTCATATATGCCCTTTATCATCTTGAGAAAGTTTCCTTCTATTTCTCTCTTTAAAAGAGTTTTTATCAAGAAAGGATACTGTATTTTGTCGAATGCTTTTTCTGTGTCAATAGTGATGATCCTGTGATATTTTTTCCTTTATCTTTTAATGTGGTGTATTACATTGACTGATTTCCTTAATTGAACCATCCTTGCATATTTGGAATAAAACCTTCTTGATCATGGTGTACAATTTGCTTGACCTATTGTTAAATGCAATTAGCAAGTATTTTGTTGAGGATATTTGCATCTAATTTCATTAGAGAGATTGGTCTGTAGTTTTCTTGTAGCATCTTTAAGTGGCTTTGGTGATGTTGGCATCATAGAATGGGTTCTATTTTTTGGAAGAGTTTGAGCAGGATTGGTATTAGTTCTTTCCAGAATGATTGGTAGAATTCATCTGTGAAGCCACCTGGTCCTGGGCTTTTCTTGGTTGGGAGTGTTTTGTTGAGTAATTCAATCTCACTACTTTTGTTTGGTCTGTTGAGTTCTTCTATTTCTTCTTTCTTCAGTGCAGGTTGCTCATGTGTTTCTAGAAATGTGATTGGTTTTAAGGTAAAAATCCACTGTATTGCAATGGGATACTGTCAAAAATATACTAAGTAGCTCTTTTTTGGCACTATTGTTATTTTATATCATTTAAAGCTAAGTATTTACAACAGATTTGCATTTTTTTCAATTTAAACAGAATAAGAGAACAGAAATTTAGCATGGAGTTCTTTTTGTTATTGTTGTTGCTTGATTTTATGTTTGTTTGTTCCCACATTATCAGAGCCATGATTGTTACCTTCTCCTCTATGGGAAAGGAAAGAGAAAATTGTTATTTGTTAAAATGATGAAAATGATGGTGGCTTAAGGAAATTGTGTATGTTTTGTGTGGGTGTATAGCTGTAGGATTTAAATATATTTTTCCTGAAAAAATGTCTACTCAATAAACTTTTATTCTGAGGTAAAACTTGCTGCTGATGACTTATACAGTGTGTAAATCTCAGTATTACTTTCCAGTTAAAAGCAGTGACATATAGAATCCTGGATTTGTATTAAAATATTAAAATTTTCATCATTCAAGCAAATCTGCATTGAGGGTTTTTTAAAAAACACAATTTCATTACATAAGAAATCAAATACTCCTTTTCAAGTAGTTTGAATTTCTTGAACTTGGCTTTATAATTTATAGATGAAAGAGAATTCTTTGCCTATTCCTTCATTTGATTTTTAGAGAGAAAATGTGTTTGCTTAAAGACTCTGGGCTATATTGCATCCTTAATGAACTCAATAGTCTTGTGCTGAGATCAAGGGTAGGTGAGAGCCCTACGTACATGTTGAAGTTGTGAGCATTTTTTTTTTCCTGTACAGAACTACAATCACTATAGCTACCTGGCATGTAAAAGATTTCCATGCAAGTCCTTAAACATGATTCTTTTTTATGCTGTTGAAACATTTCCTGAATTTTAGCCGAAATAACATATTCACTCACTAGTAATAGAAATGTCAAGATAAGTATTACCAAGAAAAAGAGTGCTGTTAGCACTAAAATGTTCTAACTGCTCTGAAACTGACTTTCAAAATATGTGCATATTGCAAAAAAAAAAAGGGCAAACATCTTTATTATCATATACAGACCTAGAACTAATGGTTGACTCCAGAGTATGTCAATTAGAAATATCTGGCATTCATTTTCCCTTACATTTATTAAAATATTTAAAGGAATATGATATTCCTTTATAATGTGTTTATATAATATGAACAGATTATATTTGACCTTAGTCAGGTATGCTTTTAGTTACCCAGAAGACTATTTGAGAATACAGAAAGTGTATTGGATATTCGCAGAGCAATGAAGTATTTGGAGATAGGTTCTATTTAAAAGAACTAAAAACTATCCTGCAGGCGCTCTTCTATGATTGTCTTCTGGATTTGGCTTCAGCCGTTGGGTTATTTCTGAACTTTTTTAAGGTAAAGAATTTTACACAAGTGAGAATAAATGAAGATTTTCTTCTAGATTAAAATACAAGTTCGTGCTAGTTTATAACAGGAAAACCAGTCACTAAAGTGGGTGAAATTGAAAGGTCTTTGTTTATATTTGAGATTTAGAAAAAAAATAGCTCTTCTTTTTCTTTTGTTCTGCTACAGTTGTAGAGGAATCCAGAGATTAAAAAACAATATTTAATATTTCCCAGAAAACATACTAATGAAAACTGAAGATATTTAATTTAAAAGTAGTTGGATTCCTGACTGTCCTAAGATATGCAAGCCTCAAATGATTTGAAGCTTAATTTCATTTTAGATTGGAATTCAAAAGGTGGCACTTGATTGCTTCAGCAATTAAGCAAACAGGCATTAACCTTTGTTTTTAAACTCTTGCTGAAATTGCTTATTTCAATCCACCAAAACTGCTTCTTGACTTAAGTATAATATTTCAATCTGCTTTCTCTGAGTTATACTGGACATCTAGTATCACCTTAATGAAATGAACGGAACTAACTAATTCTTCATTCTGTGCCCCCAGACACTGCTCTTCATTCTGTTGCTAGAACAGCCATAGGGCTGGTTATGGGTGTGGGGGAGGTTGGGCTTCAGGGATCTAGTATTCTCTTTGATACGTTCCAGTGCAAATTCTTGAGATTTCTATAATTTCATGCAAAAATTAGCCTCGTTTGAAGCTTATGCCATCTGACCATATTGTCTTTTACTCCTTATTTCTTGCTGTCATATTCAGGTTCCTGGGTTGTTTTTCCATGTTTAACACTTTAAGTGTGAACAAAATTCTTACTCATCCTCACTTACAAATGCATTAACATCACACTCCTTTAGTCCTACTCTAATACATCCAGTTAGCCAAAGCAAATTCCTACTACTTTCTCTGGATTCCTCCTCTTCATCTTCCCTAAGGTTCACTCTTTATTAACTATGGCCAGAGTCACTAGGCTTTTAAACTCTATTCAATCTGCTCTCTTGAATAGGCATATAAATTATAGGGTCTTGTACTATTGAAATCCCTTCCTCCACTTTAGGTCCCCAGAAAACAGAAAAACCCCCTTTATCTTCCTTCCTTCATTTCCAAACTCTAAACTGCTGCAAATGTTCCTCTACACATTCACTTTTCAGTCCATTACCATCTGATTACCTTTCTTGCCTTATCTGCTTGCCTGATTTAGTATTGCTTTACCTTCAAGGCAGCTAGCTCTGACTAAACCAGGTTAAAATCAATGTCTTTTCTAGAGTTTTATTTCTTTGTATTCTCATCCTTTTCTGAGCATCCTCTATTATAGTACTTAGCACACTACACTGTACTATTTATTTATTTTACATAATTCCCTTAATAAACCATGAGTTATTTGAGGGCAGGGAATGAGTCTTCTCAACCATTTACCCTTCAGATGCAATAAAGACTATGTTCAGTAAGTTCTTTTTGAACGCATGTTCTAAATGAACAGCCACTCTCTTTTTCTTTATTTTGGTAAACTGATAATATTCAAATTCTGCAAAAAAATAAAGAAAACAGAAGATGCATATGTCAGGATTCTCCAGGGAAACAGAGACAGCACGATATATATATTTGTATGTGTGTGTGTGTGCATGAATATATAAGTATATATATATATAATACAATGTATTTTGAAACTTATTATAGGAATTGACTCACATGACTGTGGGATGGGTAAGTGTGAATTTTGTAGGGCAGGCTGTAAGCTAGTAATATCAACGAAGGTTTTCCATGAATTCCCTAGGAGAAGCTGGCTATCTGAAGTAGAGATGGGAATTTTTCCTTCTGACTACCGAATTTATCAGTTTTCCTTTTAAGTCGTTCAACTGATTGGATGAGAATTCTCTCATTGTTGAAGACAATCTCCTTAGTTGACTATAGATATAAGCAGCCGTAGATGCAATTAACTTATTGATACTTTAAATACATGAAATATCCTCACAGTAACAACCAAGGCAGTGCTTGTTTGACCAAATAACTGGACATCATACTTGGTCAAGTTGTCACATGAATTTAACCATTATACTATCCAAAAGAACAATGGGATGATTTGCTTATATTAATAAAAATCTCAAATTTGCAATGTCACTTTTAAGAATTTACAAAAACATAGAAACTCTAAAAACTAACCAATTTAACCAGACACTTTATCATGCAAGAAGGTCTCTAAGAGGGCGACTCACTGGTGTTTTATTGGAAAGTCCAGGAAACTGTCTATAACTATCTTTGAAATCCCTATATTCTAATATATACCAAGTTTCCTTTATTTCAAATGGTGAATTAGCAAATAAAGAATACAAATTGCAAGAGGATTTGCTCATACTTCAGTCTCTTTAACTGTTAATGGAGTTGGTATTTATTGTATAAACTTATAATTTCTCTACTACTAAAATGAACACATTGCTTCTTGTCACTAATTTTCCACATGCATTACGAAGTTAACATGTATCTAAGAAAAATGTTCTTTTTGGTTTTAAATGATTAAAATTTACACAGAGTTCAGTTATGTATATGGGTAAATAAGTAAGTTAGTAAAATCCTTTGAACTGATATAAATACTAAACTATTAGTTTCATTGTAAAAACAAAATCTTATAACTGTAGGGTGGGTAAGAAGATCAGTGGTTATTACCTGTCAGTAACTTTTGGTTACATGGCACCATAAAATGCTGTATAGCAGGAAGATATTCATTAATTAGGAGATTTAAGGTTAATTATAAAATACAAAAACAATATTAATGCATATTGGAAAAAAGCAATAAAATACACTCTTCTTGGAACATAAGGGAGACATTCTGCATCAGTTCTTTTTTTTTTTCTTTTAAGTTATGGTAGAAACACAAATCCTTTCTGTCCAGAATTGGGGATATATTAGTTTACATAGCAAGGGAGTGAGAATAATTTATTGGCTCATGTAAGTAAACTGTAGGAGGGACATTGTAACAACTGAACCCTAAAAACTTACAATCCAAGAACTTGGTTACTGATAACATTCTTTCCATTTTTGACTATTCTGATTCTCTCTGCCTGTCTGCTCTCTCAAACCATCTTTTACCACACAGCTCTAAACCTTTTGTAGGACAAATCAGATACATTACTTCTCAGATCATCACCTCAGAATAGGGCTAGATCTTTCCCTTTATGATTCAAAATTCTTAATTATTGACCCAATTTGTAAACAATGGTGATTTTATACTGAAAGAACGAGTCCCTGGGATTCTGATATATTTTTTCATCACTTTGTGTCCGTTAAGAATGCTTAGTTTACACAACTTCATATGTGGAGGCTTACTATATTGCATATGAAATTAGAAAAAACAGTATATTTAGCAATTAACCTATTCATTCCTCATTCAAAGACATGAGTCAGTTTTGTCATATATGACATCAGGGCAATAAAAAATAACATGATTAGGGAAAATTGACATAATTGAGGGACAGTGCTTATCAGAACACTGGCAATATAATCAAATGTCAGACTATAAATATTGCAATTATTATTGTTAATGTTAAAATCTAAAAAGGCAGTAAGAAAAGCAATAAAGTAGAAAAGAGGCTTCATATGGGATGTGATGTTTGAATTGATTTTTAAAAGGCAGGAGGGAATAAGCAGCAGCTATAACCTGGAACTTGATTTACTTTAGAAGCAACATTATATTATAGAGAATAACAATTTTATGCTCTTTGAACCTTAGTTTTCTCACCAATAAATGTAGATAACAAGAGCTGCCTCAATGAGTTTTTAATCATTAAAAATACCAAATGCAAAGTACCTAATATAACACTACCAAATTGTATGTGATCAAACAAGTAATTATTTGATTAGTAGGGGTTTACTGCACTAACAAAATGGGAAGAAAAATAATGTCCACCATGCCTAAAAAGCTCAGTTGTTGCAATACTCAAACGAAAGTGCTTATTGAAAGATTTTCTAAAATATGAGGGCTATTAGTAGTAGGTGCAACATATAGTTATAAATGCTCAGGGACATTTGGTGATCGTTTTACTCAATAATTTTTCATGCTTTTCTCTCTTCTATGTGTATTTTAATATTTATCTTGCAATAAATTCTTCATATACTTGTACAGCTAAGCAAACTTGACTACCTTATATAAGATTTTGAAACATTTAGTTTGCTATGGTAGAATTAATATTTACCCACAGGACCGAATTAATCTTGAATTATTGCTGACTTTGGAAACAAAGAAGTTAGAGCAGGCTATAAAATGTATCTCTCATCTTGGTTCTGAAACTGCAGGTTTTTCCAAGTTAACCATTCTGTTTCACAAAACACATCTGTTAAAATATTAATGTTGAATTTTTAAGCCCCTTCATGTTGACAAAAAACAAAGCACAATTTCATTTCACCTAGGAATTTCAGTTAATTAAACACCAGTTGATCCATTTTATGCTTTTATGATGCTTTCTATGATGCTTCAGAGTCATAAAAATGCGGGAAAGTGGGAAACATTTCATGGCAAATGTTGGATATTAAGTAGTAGAGCTAAGTTGGAACTTTTTGTTCTACTTTAGACTACAACGTGTATTCAAAAACTTTTCAACTAATAATTTAATCAGTGATTTCCCTTTAAAAAGTTACTAATAGTCAGCAGACTGATTATCACACAATCATATTTATAATAAGATAATATAAGAATTCCTACAGCAACATTTATTTTGTGATGCTCAAGTCTTAGTGGAACTATCACAGGTACCAAAAATATTTTCCTAACATCACCTTTTCTATTTATTTATTAAATATGAGGCCTTAGCAAGTCATTTTCTCCATGCCTCAAAATTTTCATCTGTGAAAAAGAAATATTTGGACTAGGTGATTGTAATTTGAAGGTTCCAAAATTCACTAGAAGTACTCACAGAACTCAGCAAAGCCATTATACTCATGATGACATTTTATTACAGCAAAATGATACAGACAAAAATCAGGAAAAAGAAGATAGTCATAGGGCAGGGTCCAAGAAAATTCCAGAGTTGAGTTTCCAATTGTCCTCTCTCAGTAGAGTTGTATGGACAGTGTTTACTTGTCCCATAACAATGTGTGGCAACACACACACAGAATTGATATCCAAAGAAATTCCCAAGCTTTGTTTTCCAGGATTTATATTTGGGAGGTGGGGAGTGGGGTAGGTGGTCTGCCATGTAAATTTGGATGACCACCTGCATGGCAGAGCTTTGTCTCCATCCCCTCCAGAGGTCACACTGATACTGCATAGTCCAAGACCTCCACCATATATCACATTATTATCAATGACAATCCTGCATGGCCCAAGGCTCCCAGGTAAACAAAGATACTCTTAACAGGCAGAACATTCCAAGGGCTCAGAGGTTACCTTCCAGGAGCTGGAGTCAAGAGACAAAACTTTTCTTTGAGCAAGGTTAATCCTTTACTGCTCAGTGATATTTATGATTTCTTCTTGCTCTAAAAATGTATACTTTTATGACATATATGATATGCATATTGTCATATCCAAACACTATTTATAAGTACTCTAAGTATGATTTAGAAAATTATCCCCATATACTAATTTCATGATATATAAATCGAATGATTCAATAAGATAATGGGATGCTATTTTACATTCTTCTCAATGAAAAGCAAATAAAATATTAAAAAGTTTGTTTTCTAAATGAAGAAAATATGGTAGTGTATCATATATACCACCAAATGTGGTACAAAGTATTTGAAAACTGCAAACAAATGTGAGGATTTTAGGTTTTAATTCCTTTATAATAGTGAAAAATAAATATCACTATACGTTTACCTTCACTCTATGATACAAAATGAATGATAAGATGTGAGTACAAAATTAATTTTGATTGTTTTTATCCATTGATGGGATAATTAGCAAAATGTGTCAAAGTCTGATTAGGATTAGAGCTACCGACTTCATCATGCAGCAGAATAAGGGTTTTTAGTTCATTGGGAAAACCTCTTCTAAGTGTTTCATATATGCATCAGAATTAGGAAGCAATGTTTCCTTTTTTAAAAGCTGATGATAAGG
>JAQZBX010043518.1:0-21604 GCA_029593785.1 Cabassous unicinctus | reverse complement strand
TATATACAAATATATATGTATGTATACATACATATATCCAAGAAACAAAATGTAATCCAAAAATAATAAATCCTAGTAGACCTACTAGACATTTTAATCAGAATATCAAATGCCAAAGATAAGGAGAAAACTCTGACAGAAGCAACAGAAAATTGATTCATCACATACAAGTGATTCTCAATAAGACTAAGTGCCCATTTCTCATTAGTAACCATGGGCGGAGAAGGCAGTTGTATGATACATTTCATGAATGGAAAAAGAAAAACTACAAGGCAAAAATTCTTTTTCCTGTAAAACTGTACTTCAAAAATGAGGGACAGTGTTAAACAAAAACTGAAAGAATATGTTAACAAAAAGTGTACCCTACAAAATATACTAAAAGGACTTTGGCAAGTTGAAAGGAAAATCAGGAGATAGTGTCTTGGAGTAGTGTGAATAAATGAAGATTATCAATAAGAGATAAAAAAACTATTAAAAAAACAAAAACAAAAAACAAGACAGTAAAAGATATGACATATAAAAACCAAAGGACAAATGGCTGAACTATATACCGCTGTTACAGTAATGACACATAATGTTAATGGACTAAACTTTCCAATCAATGGCATAGATTAGCAGAATGGATAACTAAGCATGGTCTCACTATATGTCGTTTAAAAGGGCCACAACTTAGATTCAAAGACACAAATAGGCTGAAAGTGAAAGTTTGGAAAAATATATTCCTTGCAAATAGTAACCAAAAAAGAGCTGGGTTAGTTTTACTAATATCATGCAAAATCGATGTTAAATATAATGTTGTCATAAGAGACAAAGGAAGACACTATATATTAATAAAAGTGGCAATCCATCATGAAGAAAGGACAATCATAAATATTTATTTACTTAATCATGGTGCCCCAAAATACAAGAGGCAAATACTGGCAAAACTGAAAGGAGAAGTTGTCTTCTCTAAAACAATATTTGGAGACTTTAGTACACCACTCTCATCAATAGATGGAATATTTTGACAGAGGATAAATAAGGAAACAAAGATCTTGAATAATATGATAAATGAATTAGACCTTTCAGACATATACAGAACATTGCACCCCTAAAGAGCAGGATATTAATGCTTCTAATTTACAATGGCTAATTCTCCAGGACAGACCACAATTTGTATCACAGAACAAATTTTAATAAATGTAAACAGAAAGAAATTATACAAAGCCTCTTCTCTGATCAAAATGGATTGAAGCTGTAAATGAAATGAAAAATTCACAAATATATGGAGGTTAAACAGCATACTTTATCAGTGGGTAAAAGAACACTTTTCTAGACTGAAAAGAAAAAAAAAGAGATAAAATGCAAATAAAATAAGAAAAGTAGGGGGGCATTACTACTGACCCCACAGAAATAAAAATGACCATAAGACAATACAATAATTAATGTATGCCAACAATTGTGAACCTACAGGGAATGAACAAATTCCTAGAAACACATGAACAACCTACAATGACTCTTGAAGAAACCTCAGCAGATTAAGTACAAGTGGTAAGGAGTTGAATCAGTCAAAATACCTTACAAAAAAGGAAGGCCCAGGATGATAATATACAAGGACCTAGATAATCAATGCACTGCTGGAAACTTATGTTAGTAGGTGAATTTTAAAATAAGGTCAAAATCTCACAATATGGTACTAAAAGGATATAACAGCACCATTTTTCATGGTGTATACTAAGTATTATTAGCAGTATAAAATATGAAATAAAATTAAACAGTGTTAAAGTTTACTTATCATAAAAAATGAAAAATTTTACTGAGTTGATTGTACAGTCATATATTATGAAAACATTTTATTCATGTTACAGCAAAATATCCTAATGACATCAATTTATTATTTAATTTTACCTGACAACACAATTCCTGAAAAAAAAATTGATGTATCTTGTCAAGCCCTCAATAGTAATCCATGTGACTATGAAACTTATTCTTCAAAAAGTGTAACTTTGAGGTGACCATGGGTTCTGAGGGTAAGGGAGAGGGAAGAATGGATGGAGCATGGAACATTTTTAGGGTATTGGAACTGTTCTCTAGGATCTTGCAATGAAAGATACATACTATTATGCATTTTGTTAAAACCTATAAAAACTGTATGGTACAAAAAGTGAACCATAACGTGAACCTTTGACGATGGTAAGTGGCAAAGCTTCAATATTTGTTCATTGATTGTAACAAATGTACTATACTCATATAAGATTTTATTAATAAGGGGGAATGTGAGGCAGGGAGGTGGTGGGGTATATGGGAATCCCCTATATTTTCTATGTGATTATATGTAACCTAAACCTTTTTTGAAGATAAAGTGAAAAAAAAAGAAGACACTGGGGAAATATAGAGAAGAAATTGTAACTGTACATAAATGATAACATAAATGATAAAAATCTTATAGGGATGAAAGATTAAAAGCAAAAACAATTGTTTATTTAGTATTTGTATTATGTATTTATTTATCTATTTTGGGGGAGGGCTTTGTTTTTAGGGAGGTTTTGGATTACAGAAGAGTCACAACTGTGGCAGGGGAGGAACAGTGATTGTGTGGTGTCAGTGGTGGGGGCATTCTCTGGGGAGAGATGCACCTGGGGCATGCCTCTATGGAATATGAATGTGTTCAAGTCGTCATGGGATCTTGTCTAGGTAGGTGGATACCCACAAAATAACTGTAAGAATATTGAATTTCCATGCTGAGGAGTCCTGCTACATTCTCTAATAGAATGGCAAGAATCCCTAGAGTACATAGGCATTGCCTAATGAAGGAGGACAGAAAAATACACCAGACCCTTCATATTCATGCTTGTACCTATGAACCTTGTTCTTGTGAATTTAAAACATATCCTAGTAATATATAATGCTTTAGAGTTACCTTCTTAAAGTCTCCTAGTTGTTCAAATGTGGCCTCTCTTTAAGCCAAACTCAGAATATATGCTCACTACTTTCTGCCTGTGTAGAAAATGGCTCCCAGGGATGAGCCACCCTGGCACTGAGGGATTATTACCAAGTTCATGTAGCAATGCATTTAGAAGAACTAGACCAAAAGTGGGAAATATTAAATACAAAGAGTTTGTATGGCTTAGAGATTTCAAAGTGAGTCAGGAGGTCTTTCTGAGGTTACAATTACAGGTGTCTTAGGTGATATCACTTATTGCTGCAGTAACACTGCCTCATGCAAGGAGTTTCCTCAGGGCTCTAGAGATATCTCGACAGTATAGGTAGTACATAAAACCCCATGAATTTGGCATGCTGCCAGTGGGCCTTACCTTGGAATATATGATAACATCTTCCCAATGTATTGGAGTTGGGCTCATTTATAATTATCCTACACATGGTCCTTATGACCCATTTATCTGAACCTATAATTAGCACTATACCCATTAAATATATGTCTCTGAGAGTTAATTCTTCTGACTGTCTGTATACCAATTGAGCCCTGAATCTCAGGAAAGTTGCAGCCAACACCTACTCTTCAGTTCATCAAACACATCCTGGCAACTAACAAGTGGATGATGGTGGAAAATGCCCAGTCCAAAAATAGAGACTATCTACAATGGCAAGTAAAACAGTTCTACCCATCTGCCTCATAGGATCTAAGCCCACTTTCAGTTGGAAGCAGAGTGGGCATTGCCATCCTAAAATGAATAAATTTAAGGGGAAATGCAACCATGGACAAAGGAAGAATTATTATTATTCTAGTAATGGAAAAACTTGTAATATTGATATAAAGGCAGTGGTCACCAGAGGCTCTGGTGGGAGGGAAAAGGAAGAATAAGTGTAACATGGAGTATTTTTGGGACATTGGAATTGTTCTGCATGAATTGCAATAACAGATACAGTCCATTTTACATTTTCTCAAAACCTATAAAATTGTGTGTGCAAAGTGTAAAGCAGAATGTACACTATGGACCATGATTAGTAGCCATATTGAAATACTTTATAACTTCTTTAAAAATAAAAATAAATATAACTAAACCTTTCTTCTATGCACCATTCTTTATGACATATATATCAACAAGATATTTTCTATGTGAGGGAAAAAGAATATACAGGCAATTTAAACAAAAAAAATAGGTTTTAAGTGACAGAAAAACATGTTCCTGAGTATCAATTGTTATGGTATAATAAAATGCAATTAGAAAATAAAACAAGAGTAAATGAGAGCATATATGAATTGGAAATAGCTGTATTAGTCAGGGTTCTGTAGGGAAACAGAATCAACAGGAGATATCTGTCAATAACATATTTTATAAGAGTGTCTCACATGACCGTGGGTATGCACAAGTCCAGGTTCCACAGGTTCCACAGGTAGTCTACAAATCAGGGACTCCGATGAAAGTCCAATGATTAGTTTCTGGGAGAAGTGGGCTGTACAAACATGAGCTGTGAAATTCTCTCTGAATGTTGAAATCAATTCCCCTTTTAAGGCATTCAACTGATTGGATAAAAAGTCACCCATTGCTGATGGCAATCTTCCTTTTTGATGCAGATGTAACCAGCCATCCATGCACTGGTGACCAAAGTCCATAAATGTTCTTGTATTGCAATTAGTCCAGTTCTTGCTTGACCAAACACCTGGACACAAATACCTGGCTGAGTTGACACATTAGCCTAACCATCACAGTCCACCCATTACCAACTCGGCAACCACACACATTACCTTAAACCATACTTAATCTCTAAGTGAAAGCAATAACAGACAAGCATACATATATATTTCGACCTAACAGTGTTCAACTCGCTTGCGTACAACTGAAAAAGCATTAATTCCCTACAGAAAAGGATGCAAGTCCTTGCATAATATTCACTCTTAAACTCAACATCCTTAAATAATATGACAGGAAACAAATACAACTGTTCATATGCTAGGGTAAAAGTTTGAGGAAGAAAACAAAGAAATTCGTTTTTTGTACTATACAATCATAATCATATGAAACAAGGAAGAAAGGGTCATGACTATTACAGTCTTCATTTCTGTAACTGGTTACATGGTCAAAGTTCATATTTATCACTACCTTCTTCCACTACTGATTCCATGTTCTCATTATCCTCAGCAAGCACTTCAGCTGGCCATCATTCTTTGCCTGGTGGAGTGACCCAAATTTTCATTCTTGAAGATTCTGGGCCATTCTTAGTCATGTTTGGATTGGTTTGTTGCAATTTTCTATTGATTTTAATCACAGGTCATGGCAATACTAGGAGATGAACTAGAGGAGCTCCTGTATTCCAGGAAAACTCTTCTTTACTCCCATTATGTAGACACAGTCGCATTTCCCCCTTGATAGTCAGGATCAATCACCCCAGCCAGTACAGTAATTTCCTTCTTTGACTGTTGATTCACAGGTAAGAGGAGCCCAAAGTGGCCCAGTAGCAGTCTTAACTTCCAGTACAATGGAATTATTGTTGTGTTCCCTGGTGGCAGCACTCCTCCTTTTGGGACTAAAACCTGTAGACCAGGAGCAGAGCTTAACATTGCAGGGAAGGGAAGCAAAAATTTGCCTAGTAGGCCACTAGGGGTAATAGTGAATGGTGCCATTCCCATTTCTACCCCTTGATTCCTGACCCATGAATCCTGGTTATGGGAGAAACAGCACAATAGAGTGTACACTGATTTAGAGCATACACAGCCTCCTGGAGAACATTGCACCAAACCTGAAAGGTAATGCCACACAGTTGGCAGTCTAAATGAGTCTCCAAAAGGCCATTCCACCGTTCAATTAATCCACCTGCTTAAGGGTGATGGGGAACATGGTAAGATCCGTGAATTCCATGGGCATGTGCCCATTCAAGCACATCATTTGCTGTGAAATGGGTTCCTTGATCAGAAGCAATGTTGTGTGGAATTCCATGATGGTAGATAAGACATTTGGTAAGTCCATGGGTGGTAGTTTTGAAAGAGGCATTGCATGCAGGACATGCAAAGCCAGAGTATATATTTATTTCAGTTAAACAAATAGCAACCCCTTCCCTGGTGTAACTGGCCCAATGTAGCCAACCTGCCACTAGGTAGCAGGCTTGTCACCTTGAGGAATGGTGCAATATTGGAGGCTGAGGGTTGGTCTCTGTTGCTGGAAGATTTGACAGTCAGCAGTGGCTGTAGCAAAGTCAGCTTTGGTGAGGGAATTATATGTTGCTGAGTCTATGCATAACTTCCATCCCTACCTCCATGACCACTTTGTTCATGAACACCTTGGGCAATGACAGGAGTGGCTGGGGGAAGAGGCTGAGTATTAGCCACAGAGTGGGTCATCAGATTATTAAAATCTCCCTCTGCTGAAGTCACCCTCTGGTGAGCATTCACATGAGATATAAATATGTTCATGTATTTTGCCCACTTAGAATGGTCTATCCACATACATCTTCCCCAGAATTCCTTGTCACCAATTTTCCAGTCATGTTCCTTTCAAGTCACTGACCATCCAGCCAAACCATTGGCAACAGCCCATGAATCAGTGTACAAATGGACCTCTGGCCATTTTTTCTTTGAAGCAAAATGAACCACCAGTTGCACTGCTCAAAGTTCTGCCCACTGGAAGGATTTACCCTCACTGCTATCCTTCAAGGATGTCCCAGTAAAGGACAGTAGTGCTTCAACTGTCCATTTTCAGGTGGTACCTTCATATCATGCAGAAACACCTGTAAACCAGGCCCGACTTTTCTCATCCTCAGTCAATTGATTGTAAGGGACTCCCCAAGAGGCCAAAGTTGTGTGCTGGGAAAGAATAGGTAACATGGCAGGGGGTGTTACCATGAACATTTGGGCTACTTCTTCGTATAACTTACTTATGCCTTCAGGACCCACTTGAGCCCTATCTCATATATATCACTTCCACTTTATTATGGAGTACTGCTGTGCATGCCTAACTTTATGGTTTGGTGGATCAGATAATACCCAGCTCATGACAGGCAACTGAGGTCTCATGGTAACTTGAAGGACCATAGTTATGCATTTATTTTCTACTAAGGTCCAGTAGCAAGGCAAAAGCTGTTTCTCAAAAGGGGAGTATTTCTCTGCAGACGATAACAGGACTTTGCTCCAAAATCTTAACGATCTGCATTGTGATTCCCCTATAGTGGCCTGCCTAAGGCCCCAGACAGCATTTCTATTTGCCACTGAAACTTCCAGCACCATTGCATCTGTTGGATCCTATGGTCCAAGTGGTATTGCAGCATGCACAGCAGCCTGGACCTGTTGCAGGGCCTTCTATTGTTCCAGACTCCAATCAAAACCAGCAGCTTTTCAGGTCACTTGGTAAATGGGCCAAAGTAGCATACCCAAATGAGGAATGTGCTGTCTCCAAAATTCAAAGAGGCCAACGAAGCATTGTGCCTCTTTTTTGGTCATAGGAGGGGCCAGGTGTAACAGCTTATCCTTTATTTTAGAAGGGATATCTTGACATGCCCCACACCACTGGACACCTAGAAATTTCACTGAGGTGGAAGGACCCTGTATTTTTATTGGATTTGCCTCCCATCCTCTCTCATGCCAATGTTTTACCAATAAGTCTAGAGTCTTTGTTGCTCACTAGGTCCTATCAATATGATATCATCAATATAATGGACCAGTGTGATGTCTCATGGGAGGGAGAGATGCTCGGCATCCCTGTGGACAATATTATGACATAGGGCTGGAGAGTTGATATACCCTTGAGGAAGGACAGTGAAGGCATACTGTTGGCTTTGCCAGCTTAAAGCAAACTGTTTCTAGTGGTCCTTACTAATAGCAATTGAGAAAAAAAGCATTTGCCAGATCAACAGCTGCATAACAGGTACCAGGGGAAGGGTTGATTTGCTGAAGCAATGATACCACATCTAGGACATCAGCTGCAATTGGAGTCACCACATGGTTAAGTTTATGATAATCTACTGTCATCCTCAAGATCCATCTGTTTTCTGCACAGGACAAATAGGAGAGTTGAGTGGGGATATGGTTGGGAGTCACCACCCCTGCATCATTGAGTTCCTGATAGTGGCACTAATCTCTACAATCCCTCCAGGAATCTGGTATTGCCTTTGATTTACTATTTTGCTAGGTAGGATCAATTCTTCTGGCTTCCACTTGGCCTTTCCAACCATAATAGGCCTCACCCCACAACTCAGTGATACAATGTGGGGATTTTGCCAGTTACTGAGTATATCTATTTAAATTATGCATTCTGGAACTGGGGAATAACCACAGAATGGGTCCGGGGACCTACTGGAACCACTGTGAGACAGACCTGAGATAAAATTCCATTGATCACCTGACCTCCATAAGCCCCTACTCTGACTGGGGGACACCACAGTGATGTTTGGGTCTCCTGGAATTAATGTCACTTCTGAGCCATTTTCTAATAATCCCCAAGATATCTGATCATTTCCTTTCCCCCAGTGCATAGTTACTCTGGTAAAAGGCTGTAGGTCTCCTTGGGGAAATATGTGAGGAAGATTAACAGTATAAATTTTTTGTAGTTTAACAGGATCCTTCCCCAAGAGGACCTGGCCTTCTCCTCATTCAAGGGGCTCTGGGTCTGTAAACTGTCTCAAGTCTGGGAATTGATTAAGGGTCTGTGATTCTCTGTGTCTGTAATTTGAGTTAGGGTTTTGTTCACTCGACCTAGAACTCCTCTGTTTATACAGATCCAGAAGAAATTTAGTAGACTGCCCAACTATTTCACTTCTAGGTACACCATGACTCAGACCATTTTGAATCCTGCTTTGAATCTGGCTTTCATTGTGGTAGTCATGCATGCCTTGTCTTTGGTGATTAATTTCTGATACTTGACTTTTACCCAACTGAGAGCCAATCATCTCCATAATATTAGGGATTCTAATTCCATTGCATGCAACCCTACAGTAATATCTGGACTACAGAGAAGAGCAAAAACTGAGCTCTTCAGAGAAGAAGGGGTTATTCTTACAAATTTATTCATCACAGTCCTGGTTAAAGATATGTCATCTGGGCATTCCTGTCATGTGTGCGCAGGTCTCAAATATTAAATCAATTATAGCATTCCAATCTCTCTAAGCCTTTGAATCGTTTCTTCTACTGTATACCAGAGCAAATAGACATCTCAACCTCAGACATGCTAGGCCATCTTTGGCTCATGTTTCAGTCAGCCACCCAAACAGTTAGAGCCCTTTCTAACTCCTTGAGCTCCAGCATTGAATCCAGAATGTCTGCTTAGTGTGCCCATATCAATAAATTCAGCCTGATCCAACTTTATATTCCTTCCACCATTATCCCATACCCTTAGTATCCATTCCCACACATATTCCTCTGATTTCTGTCTATATAAGTTGGAAAACTCATGCAGTTCTTTCACAGTATAGTGTACTTCCTCATGGGTCACACTTTGTATTTCACCTTTGGGAACTGTTGTGATTTTAGTCTAGTAATAGGTCTCAAAGATAACAGGGGTGCTGGGGGTGGGTAAGGAGAAGGATTAGAAATGTCTTGCAATCTACTGACCTCAGGGAATTCCTTTGCATTTTCTTCTGATGAGACAAGATTAAACTCTTCAGATAGGTGTTGGAATGCAGATTCCTCAGGGCAGACTGGAGGTTGGGCACTGCATGCTGGAGTTTGGCTGCTACCTGCCTTGTGACTAGGAGAAGGTTCAGACTCTCTGGGCAGGCCAGAGGCTGGGCAGTGCAGACTTCAGTTTGGCTGGTACTCACCTCAGGGCTGGAAGGAGGTCTGGACTCCCTGGGGCAGGCTGCAGGCTGGATGATATAAGGTTGACAAGGTGTGGTCTATACAGGGCAGGCCATTGCAAGTTTCCCTGGTAAAGTCTCAGCAGAATTTAGGATTCCAGTGTTCCCACCTATATCATCATTATCTCATAAGTCTCCATCCCAAACCTTGGGGTTCCACTCCTTTCCAATCAATGTCTTCACTTTAATTACAGAAACCCTGTGGGCTTGAGATTTTAGTTTCCCCTGTAATTCTGCTACTCGTACAATGAGTGTCTGGGTTTGATTCTCAGATATCGCAAGTCTGTGGCTACAGGAGACAAGATTTTCTTTCAGGGCACACAAAGCAACTTTCACATCATTCATGTGGCATTCAAGTTTCAAATTGGAAGATTTTAGCTCATCTCTTTCTTTTGTAACTGTATGCAGAGTATCTAGGAGAAGCCAGCCAACATCATTATACCTTTTGATGCCACAAAATTCTATTAAGGTGCTGAAAACCCTCTCACGCAGATACTTGCTTCTTATAAGAATGGAAGTAGGGGAATCCAGGGACACTAATTTGCCTATCTCTTTTGCCACCTCACACCATGGACTGATAGTGACCCCTTCATTATTAGAAAGGAAGTCATTAGTACCTTTGAGTCCAATTAGAGAAGAGAACCAGTTACAAAACTCCCAGAACCACCTCAGACATCCCATGTTTAAGACTCTGTTCCTCAGGAACCAATCCCAGTACAAAGCTGTATTAACCAGGGTTCTCTAGGGAAACAGAATCAACAGGAGATATCTCTCAATACTATATTTTATAAGAGTGTCTCACCTGACCATGGGGATGCACAAGTCCAGCTTCCACAGGCAGGCTGCAAACCAGGCACTCCAATGAAAATCCAATGAAGGTCCTTGATGAGTTTCTGGGAGAAGTTGGCTGTGCAAACTTGAGCTGTGAAATTCTCTCTGAATGTTGAAATCACTTCCCCTTTTAAGATATTCAACTGATTGGGTAAAAATGTCATCCATTGCTGATGGCAATATTCTTGGTTGATGCAAATATAATTAGCCATCCATACAGTAAACACACTGGTGACCAAAATCCTTAAATATTCTTATATTACAATTAGCCCAGTTCTGGCTTGACCAAACACCTAGACACGATTACCTGCCTGAGTTGACACATTAGCCTAAACATCACAGCCATATTGTCAAATATTTAGGTTTTAAGGGAATGAGAATTGCATATATATGCAAATATATCTGTTTCTTGTTGGGGTCATATGGAGACATTATCAATAAGGTTTTATTTATATTATACAAGTTAAATTAATTTGTTTTAATATTGTATTTTAAAGTATGCTTTTTGAGAATAAAATGTTAATGTTCACATATAAAAGAAAGATCAACAATGTTTCTTGTTCAGGATCTGAGAGTGAAGATTCCAAGAAATATAATAAATGCATAGGATGTTTTAATTACAATGAAATTTGTAATTAAATTAGTGTAATAGAATTCATCATCAACCACACCCAAACTATTTTCCAAGATTTTCTCATCACTAGGTTCTTAATTTTTTTTAAAACTCTTTTGGTTTCATTTGCTCCAGAAAGAGCCTTGTGGAGAGAAGAGATGGACATCGACAATCTTACTACCATGAGTGAATTTATCTCCATATGGATTTCTGATATATCGAGGTGCATTATCCTTTCTTTGTGGTTTTTGCTCTCTATCAGATCACCTTAATGGGAAATGGTATCATTCTCTTTACCACTGGCATTGAGAAAAATTTGGATACAACCATGCACTATTTCTTGGCAAATTTGTCCCTCTTAGACATATTCTGCCAATCAGCTATTGTTCCCAAGTTGCTTGAGAACATCTTGACAGAGAAGCAAAGAATTTCTTTCTTTCTTTCTTTCTTTCTTTCTTTCTTTCTTTCTTTCTTTCTTTCTTTCTTTCTTTCTTTCTTTCTTTCTTTCTTTCTTTCTTTCTTTAATATGACTTGAAGCTTTATTTTTTTGGTATCTCTTGGAAGGGACCTATGTCTTCCCTCTTGCTGTCATGGCTTATGACCAATATGTGGTCATAATGCTTCCCCTTCACTATAGCCTCATCATGACCAAAGTATGCTCTGCCCAGCAGATGGCTGGAACCTGGGCAGCAGGGTTTCTTAATTCCCTTCTGCATAAGGTGTTCATGTTCTGCTTGTCTTTTTCTAAGTCCCATCAGGCTAACCTATTTTTTTGTGACATCCTGCTAGTAGTTGCCTTCTCTTGCTCTTCCACATATGTGGCAGATGGTTGTTTTAGTGGTAAGAGGTATTTTAGGGATTAATGTTTTTCTGATCATCTTTATTTCCTATATCTACATCATATCTGCCATCCTGAAGAACTGTCAGCCTAAAGATCCAGTGAACTGAAGGGAAGTACAAAGACTTCTCCACATGTGCTTCCCAACTCCTTGTGGTCTGTTTGTTTTGCAACACAGCAATATTTACCTATATCCATGCTTCTGCCAGTAATACTACCCAGCCAGAGACAGGCACATCTCAAGGATGTATGGGGTTATTACTCCAATGTTAAAGCCCATCACCTATAGCTTGAGGAACACTGAGGTTAAAGTAACATTCAGAATGTTTTTATGCCACAAAACATGGTTACAGCTAACATAGTATTGAAAAAATAATAAATTAACATTTTATTTAAATTGTATTCATAGTAAGAATTGGAATAATTCATAGAAAAATAACTATATTTAGATAACTATATGCAATATAGATGTACATATATATTCATAAATTTACACACTTCTTTGCATATACACACACATATATTCTTAGTGACATACATATATCTCTATGTGTCAAAATCATAAAAAATTATCATTCAAATATAGACATGTTTTAAAGTAAAACAGACTAGTTAATAATTATACTGGTATAAGTTATACTGGACCTCTCTTGTGTTAATTGGGACAAGTTACCACAGAACCTGTGTCCATATCCACAGGCAAGGCTATACCTATATTCGTCTTTATCTATATCTATCATCTATTAAATCTGTATTTTCTATACCATTTATATCTATATATATGCTTATTTTTATTTTTATATCAATATATCTGTATCTCATTTATTTTCTTTAATTGCCTATCTGCTTAACCTCATTATTCTCCTTATTATATCATTTTACTCTTCCTCTTCTTTATATTTATTGTTCACTTATTCTATAGTTCTCCAATTTTCTTCTTTTTCTGTGACCACATCTAATTTTGTTTTACCTGTCCCTTCATGTACAACACTTACTTTTCTGTATCTCTGATTTTAGCCATCTAATTCATTTGATTTATTACCATCATCCTAACCTGAACATGTACAAAACTGAATGTATCATCTTCTACCATGTTCACACTTGGATGTGTCTTCCTATTGGATACCAGTATTTTTATTATTTTTTTCAAGTTTTCCTAGTGTCGTAGATTAACATTGCTGAAATTAACTTTTGCTTTTTCTATAGAAAACCAGAACACATATTGAGCAACAACTGAAGAATCTTAAATCAAAAGGTTATGAGAAGGAAAATCCTCATGCATAAGTGCTGGATCATGCATAGTTGTTCCCCTTGTTACATTTGTGATATATTTATCTAATGTACTCATATAAGTTGGGACTTGTCTTGGATTTGGATTTTGTGAGTCAGATCCATAGAACTATATTCTAACAAAAATGAATCCTTTCCAGAACTTTGTGTAACTTATTCTTAGTAAACTTCTCATGTACAGTGTCCTTAATGATTGGTAGAGGGGCATTGTGACTGCTACTGAGGATTTCTTTCTCCATAATTTGCCATCCTTCTATAAAGAAACAAGATGGTGTCCCTCAAATGCTCACCAAAAGTATGCTTATACAAATGATGAAGGAACAATAAGTTTCTCCTACATCTTCTATTGGAATTGATTTACCATACTTCCCTCAAAAAAAGAAAACAAAAAACAAAACAAATAAAAATACAGCTCTGCCAATAATTTTCACAATCCGATATATGGAAAATTAGGTTTCAAGTTGCAAATATATAGAATCATCTTGACTGGTCCTTTTTACAACTCACATCTGAGTAATTAGAATTTTCTGCCCACTCCAGTTCCACAAAGTATCCATAACCTGTTCACTGTGACCAAAGTGATCATCAATCTCAAATGCACTATTGAAAGAGATTCTCACTAGTTTCTGACTTTGTATTCCCCATCCATTCATCTCTTAGCACTGTGTCCATAAGGATACTGGTTTTAGCAAGCTGATATTATTGATGAATTCCAAAAATAAATACTGATTGTGTTTGTAAACTGGTCTGTTCCTCAGGGCATATTAGATTGTATTAGACTCAGAGGTTTCTCCTTTACATTATTAAATCAAGATTAGGGCTTTTATTGTACGACATCATTAGGGTGACTCTGAGTCCCTGCCTACAGC
This sequence comes from Cabassous unicinctus, assembly GCA_029593785.1. Lineage (NCBI taxonomy): Eukaryota > Metazoa > Chordata > Mammalia > Cingulata > Chlamyphoridae > Cabassous > Cabassous unicinctus. The sequence continues at coordinate 7,440 of JAQZBX010043518.1, read as the reverse complement.
TGTGGGTTATAAAAATGGTTGCTCATTCAAAGACAGGAGAGTAAATACATGGAGAAGGAAAACACAGAAGCAGATATGTAGGAAGAGAGAATGCTCCATAGACATTGCCCCAGGGAGAGAGATGAGCATGAAAGTCTACAGCTGATCTTGTGGAGAGAACAGAGCAGTGGAGCCTGGAAAGAAATGAGTCCTAGGGAAAGCGGTGAGCCTTATGCCAGCCTACAACTGATATCAAAAGAAGATGGGCTCACTTTTAAATAAAAGTGAGCCTTGAAATGTAAAAAAAAGAAGAAGATGGGACCACAGAGCTTTAAGAGGAAGGAGGGAGGTTGAGTCCTTGCAGACATCATCCACCATCTGGTGTCAACCTGTGACTGATAAGGGAAGCACAGGGACCCCCTAACCCCACCCTCAGCAGAAACCCACAGCTTCAAGAAAATAAACTCCCCATGGTCCCTAGCCTCTCTCTCCCCTCCATCCTCCCCTTTTCTCCTTGGAATCCACATCAGGAAGTTAAGCACTCCAGTCTGCCCCTTTGAATTGAAATTTACAACTCTATACAAATAATGACTCTTTTCCCTCCCTAATGGCCTTCTGCTTTTAGAAAGAAAAACTAAATTAGCTTCTTTGCTTCTGTAACCCTGTCGACCTGCTTGCTCAGGAATTTGCCTGCTTAGTGTACCTATATAAACTTATGAAAATCAGAAAAGGGGCCTCAGAATTTGAAGATAGGACTCTCCTCTGGGCCTGCGCGTAATAAAACTTTGTTCCTCCGCCTCATCGAGTGCCGTTTGTGCTTTCTCATCATGTAACACTTGTTTCTGATGTAACATTTGGTTCCCTGACCTTGAAACCCAATGGAGCAGGTCCATTGTGTCTCCAGCTTGGGGCTTTAGGGCGCAGCCAATGGTGATCTCCAGGCAAAAGAGGTGGGCGCCACCTGGCCCCTTGATGGGACCTCCTTCTGAGGCAGTTCCTGCAGGCTGTGACCCTACACCCGGGCCTGACTCAGTGGGGAGGTGGACTGAACAGTGCCAGAAGACTCCGTAAAGGTAAGGACCCAGGTGCCAAGCCCTCAGTCAGGCCCATCTCCAGACAGAAGAGGACACTGATCAATGCCTGAAATCTCGAGTACGGAGATTCCTGAATAGGGCAATCCCTGTGGAAGGGACTGCATACCTTCTGAGTGACAGTGTGAATGAATGTGGACAGTAGGGGCTTGTGCCTGCAGTAACAGTCTGTGACTCCTCAGCGTATGCTACGGAACCAGTGTGGGCCCCAGCCTTTTTTCCACATCTATGTCATCTGGCACAATGGCTCACCTGGAAATTGCCCAGGTGCCTTAGCTAAGATGAGCCTAAGTTCTCATGAGAGATGCGGACAGGCAGGCATCTGAGTGGCCTTGAAAGAGGCACCCTTCCTTTGTCTGTCTTGTGCCACCGACACAGGGTATGGGCTTATTACAGTCAAAACATACTGTCCTAAACTGCAAGCTCAAAAATTTCAAGAAGGGTTTTTCTGGAAATTATGGCATCCAGCTGAACCCCGGCACCCTCCGAGCCTTATGTGAAGTAGAGTAGCCCACATTTAATGTCGATTGGCCCTTGGAAGGGACCCTGGATATAGCCAGTGTCTGTGCAGTGTGGATGGCAGTCACAGGAACTCCTGGCCACCCTGATCAGTTTCCCTACATCGACTCTTGGTTGGAGATAGGCCAGAATCTGCCCCCTTGGGTTCAATTGTGTTTTGGAGAAAAGGGACAGAGCAGTGTCCTGGTTGCACAGGAAATGAGGCTCTGGAAGCCAGTCATTCATCAAGGGTCCTCAGAAGAGGACCCACGACCACCCCTACTGCCATACACTCCAGCTGTTCTCACCCTTCCTCCTGGCCCGGGAGCACAGGCAGATCTCCCAGAAACACCCCCACCTCCAGTCTCTTCTCCTAGCCCAGGGATACAGGGATATCTCCCAGCAACACCTCCACCTTCAGCCCCTCCAGGATCATCGAGCCCCTCTGAGGAAAGCCCTGCAACCTCACTAGCAGGGAGACTCCAATTGGCACAACCTGCATTACAGATGCCCCTCCATGAAACACAGGGCACTGCCCAAATCAGTGAAAATGGGACCATCCAACCTGGGAAGCCTGTATTATACTACCAACCCCTTCACAACTATAGACCTCTCAAACTGGAAGCACCACACCCCCTCCTACTCAGAAAAAACCCAAGCCCTTATTGATCTCATGGAATCTATTTTCCAAATGCACCATCCTACTTGGGATGTTTGCAGCCAACTCCTCCTGACTCTATTTAATATGGAGGAAAAGCAAAAAATTCTGATGAAAACCCAAAAGTGGCTGCAAGAGCAGGCCCCTACTGGTGTTTTAAACCTGGAAGTTTGTACATGAGAAGTGGCACCAGAAACCCAGCCTAACTGGGACTTCAGCACTGAACAGGGACAGGCTGCACTCCAGCAATACCGGGAAGCTCCCTTCCAAGGGGTCCGAGGTGGGGCTAAATGACCCACAAACATGAAAAAGATGACTTTAGTTACTCAAAAGCCTGATCAGTCTCCGGAAGATTTCTATGAATGGCTTTGCAAGGCCTTCAGGATCTACACTCCTTTTGACCCAGAAGCTCCAGAAAACCAGAGGATGCTGAAGGCCAATTTTGTAGCACAAGCAATAATGGACATCAAAAGAAGGCTCCAAAAATTAGAAGGGTTCGTGGGCATGAACATCTCTCAACTACTGGAAGCCGCCAACAAAGTATTCATCAATCCAGATGAAGTCACCGAATCAGAAGCCAAGAAGTGAATAAAACATCAAGCCTCCCTACTAGCCTTAAGAAATCCTGAACCCACGAGATGAGAAGAACCACCTCGAAAATTGGGGGACAAGTGCCAGAATGGTGCCACTGGCCAGAGACCAATGTGCTTACTGAAAAGAGAGCAGACACTGGAAAAATGAGTGGCCCCAAAAGATTCAGGCACATAGAGAGAACATCCCTAAAGGAAAATACTGACCTGAGCCACAAGACCATTTGATCAGGCTGGCAGGACTCAACCCTGAATAGGGGCAACCAGGCTCACTAGAACTTGACCCCCACAAGCCCATAGTCAAATTACAAGTTGGTGGTCATTCAATGACTTTAATGGTGGACACTGGTGCTGAACATTCTGTGGTCACAACCCCCATCACCTCCTTTAGTGGAAAAATCACTAATATCATAGGAGCAACAGGGGACCATTCAAACCAATGGCCTTTTTGCCAGTCAAGAACTTGCCAGCTCAGTGGCTACAAAGTAACTCATGAATTGCTGTACCTGCCTGAAGGTCCAGTTCCCCTGCTTGGTATGGACCTCTTAACCAAACTGGGAGCCCAGATTACCTTTAAACCTGAATGGCCAGGAAGCTTAAGCCTCGGGACCGGCCTCACTCTCCTCGGCACCATGCCCCAAAGCGAAGAATCGAGACTTCATGCAGAAGAAAGTTCAGGTCAGAATCCAGAAAAACTATTGGAACTTTTCCCCCAGGTTTGGGCAGAAAAAAAAAACCACTGGAAATGGCACAGAACCATGCACCCATTATCATCGACCTGAAGTCTGGAGAGATCCCGATCCAGCAGAAGTAGTATCCGATCCCCCGTGAAGTGCAATTGTGCCTAGCCAGACATATTGACCGCCTAAAGAGAGAGGGGATCCTAATCGAATGCCAGTCACCTTGGAAAACCCCATTATTGCCAGTATAAAAGCCAGATGGGACTGGATATCGACGAGTGCAGAATTTATGAGCCATTAATAACACCACTCTCACCTTACATCAGGTCGTTCCCAACCCATACCCCCTCTTAGAACGGCTGCACCTGAAGCCACCTGGTTCACTTGTCTGGACCTGAAAGATGCCTTCTTCTGCCTGTGGCTGGCCCCCATGAGCCAGCCTCTTTTTGCCTTTGAATGGGAAGATCCCAAAACCTGGCAGAAAACTCAGCTAACCTGGACCCAGCTTCCGCAGGGCTTCAAAAACTCCCCTCCCCTTTTTGGGGAAGATTTGGCAGCAGATTTGGCTGCCTACCCCTGAGAAAACTGCAGGTGTGCTCTTTTACAATATATAGATGATCTCCTGCTTGCCAGTGAAATGGAAGAAGACTGCTGGAAAGGGACCCAGACTCTCCTACAACTTTTAACACAGACTGGGAACAGTGTCTGGAAGGAAGGCTCAGATCTATAAACAGCAGGTCAAGTAACTGGGGTTCAGCATCATGCAAGGGCACCGGACGCTCAGACATGAACGAAAGAAAGTCATCTGCACCATCCCTACCCCCACCACAAAAAGACAGCTTTGCGAATTCCTCGGAGCTGCAGGGTTCTGACGCATCTGGATTCCTGGGCTTGCAGCAATGGCCAAGCCCCTTTACGAAGCTCTGGTGGTCCAGAAAAAGAGCCTCTTGCCTGGGGAAAAGCTCAACAGGGAACCTTTCAAAACATCAAAAAACAACTTGGCCGAGCCCCTGCCTTGGGGCTTCCCGATGCAACTCGAAACTTTAACTTGTTTGTGCATGAAAAGAACAGAATAGCATTGGGGGGTTCTCACACAAACAGTTGGCCCCTAGCAAAAACCTAATGTTTACCTCTCCAAGCAGCTGGACTCTGTGGTTGCAGGGTGGCTGCCCTGCCTAAAAGCCTTGGCAGCTAACGTGACCCTCGTGAAAGAAGCTGACAAATTAACTCTCAGACAGGCCATTCATGTTATGGTGCCACACGCAGTCACTGCCTTAATGAACTCACACGGGCATCAGTGGATATCAAATCCCCAGCTCGCACATTATCAAGGTTTACTCTGTGAAAACCCCAGAGTGACAACAGAAATGGTGCGCAGTCTAAACCCTGCCATCTTTTTCCCAGAATAGGAAGGGGTTCCATAAAATGACTGCATTGAAGTGACAGAAGAGGTTTATGCCAATCACCTCAACCTCCAGGAGAAACCGCTCCCTTCCACAGATCAGACGCTATTTACAGATGAGAACAGTCTTGTTAAAAATGGGGAAAAGCTTACTGGATATGCAGTCACCACTACCGAATGGGTGGTGGAAGCAGCGTCTCTACCATGCGGATGGTCTGCGCAACGGGCAGAGCTTTGGGCACTGGTCCAAGTCCTGCAGCTAGCCACTGGAGAAGCAGTAAATATTTACACTGACTCTAAGTACACATTGGCTACTGTTCAGGTGCACGGGGCAATTTATAATAAAAAAAAGGTCTCCTAACCGCAGAGGGAAAGGAAATAAAAAATAATGAAGAAATTCTCCAATTGTTAGAAGCAATCTGGTAACCAAACAAAGCTGTCATCATCCACTGCCGTGAACATCAGAAAAGAATGGATATGGCCACTCAAGGAAACAGATTCGCTGACAAAACAGCAGGGCAAGCGGCTAAAGGAAGCCACCGAATACAAGTCCCGGAATTAACACCGCAACTGTCCCTCTTAGGACAAAAGACTGATCAACTAAGCTATACCCGGGAAGAACAAGAGTGGGCTGAAAAAAAAAGGGGGAAGCCAAACCCCTGAAGGAGCTTGGCTGCTCCTGGATAACCGGATTTTTGTACCAAAGGAAACCACTCATGCTCTCACCCAGCAATACCACCAACTCACTCACCTAGGGAAAACTGCACTAGAAGTCTTGTTTGAGAGATACTACTACATACCTGGCTAACTTCTCTCTGTGCTACCATCAACAACCAGTGCCAAGTTTGTGCCAAAAACAACCCCTTGCAGGGCCCCTGTACTCTGGCATGTATCCAGCACACAGGAACAGCCCCCTTTGAAAATATCACAGTAGACTTCACAGAAGTGAAACCAAGTCACGGGTACAAATATCTGTTGGTAATGATATGCACCATTTCAGGTTGGGTGGAAGCTTTCCCCACTCCAACCAAAAAGGCAAGAAAAGTGACTAGGGCTTTGCTTAAAGAAATCATTCCATGACACAGGCTGCCGCTATTAATTGGAAGTGACAATGTCCTGGCCTTCATGGCTGCTGTAGTCCAAAAGCTAGCAAAAATGTTAAGAATTAAGTGGAAACTCCATGTCACATACAGGCCCCAGAGCTCAGGGAAAGTTGAATGCATGAATTGAACCCTCAAAACCACCTTAGCCAAATTCTGCCAGGAAGCTCATTTTCCCTGGGTAGACTTACTTCCTTTGACCCTTCTCCAAGTTAGGTGGACCCCAGGACCCACTGGCTATTCACCCTTTAAAGTTCTATTTGGGTGGCCACCCCCAATTATCAAGGGGTTGAGAGGAAATCTCAAACTTCTGGGGGAGGCTAACCAAGATTCCATCCTCCAGCAGCTAGGGAAAACTCTAGCCAAAATACATAAAACTCTCTTGTCCAGGATTCTCATCCCCCTGGGATACCCGGTGCACCCCCACCAGCCAGGGGACCTAGTCTGGGTCAAAGACTGGAAAAAAGAACCCTTCCAGCCTTCCTGGACAGGTTCACATACTGTAATCATTGTAACTCCCACTGCTCTTAAAGTTGCAGGCATCACCCCTTAGATCCATCATTTCAGAGTCAAAATGGCACATCTCAATAAAAAGCAGGACTGCTGGACAGCACAACCTGTACCTGGCCACCTCTTGAAACTGCAAGTCACCTGGGATACTCGAACACCGAACTCGTTGAACGCTGGCTAAATGGACCCCTGCTCCTGGTAGATCATGTTCTTATACAGCCTGATCGCCTTGGTATTTGAAGTTGGACTCGCTGCTGTGGCCCCTGCAGACTGGACTGTTGTAAATAGAGCCCTAATTGCAATTGTTTACTAGTGTATAGTAGGATAGTTTCTGTGTCTTATGTTGCGTTTCCTATTCTCCCTCAGGGCTGAAGCCAGTTCTCAGCCCTGCTCCAGTTGTTACAAACCTGCCCCCCTCTCAGCAGCAAATAGGTTAAGACATCTCGCAAGAAAATACCAACCCTCCTCTTCCTTTATCTACCATACCTATATGCTGGAAGAATGTTATAGGTTATCCAGAGCCTCAGTTTATGAGGAAAGTGGACAAAAGTTCTGCATAACCTCAAAAAAATATCGGGGGCTCTCAACAGGTTGCAAGACCAGATAGACTCATTGGCAGAAATAGTTTTGCAAAACAGGTGAGGATTAAACTTGCTCACCACTAATTCAGGGGGAATCTGTCAGGCCCAGGGGGAAGAGTGCTGTTTCTACACAAAGTCCTCAGGAATAGTCAGGGACAAAGTAGCCCTGTTAAAGGAATGGGCCAAAGACCATTTAAACCGTTTATACCAGCCATCTGCCAATGGAAATTATTTCCAATATCTCCTCTCCTGGATTTTGCCATGTATACCAGAAATAGCCTCAGTCTTTTTCCTCTTAACTTTTGGACCATTCATTCTACAGTACCTAACACAATACATCACTTCCCGTTG
>JAQZBX010043517.1:0-21652 GCA_029593785.1 Cabassous unicinctus | reverse complement strand
AGGCAAGCCACAGGGCCTCATGAAACCAACATCTTCTTGGCGGGCCCTGTTGGGGAATATATGAAAATCTATTTCTCCAATGTAGCATAGTTATACTCATTTACGAATCCTGTTATCGTGATTCTTCTACTCCTTTCATTTGAATCTAAAATTTTCAATTTACCTAATAAGTTTATTTCTCAGAGACTTAAAATCTTTGGATTGTTCCTATAACACTTGAGCCCTGAAACCCAGCAGATAACAGCCAACTCTTACTTTCCAGTTCTTCAGACTTGCCCTGGACAACCAAAAAATGATGATGATGGACTAGCCCCATTCCAAAAGCAAGGAGAATCTTCAACTGCAAGCAAAACAGTTCCATTCTCAGCTCCATAACATCTATGTCCGTTATCAGCCAGAAGCAGAGTGGACATCATCCCAAACACCCCAAGATGGGGGAATGAACAAAATAAGTGGGGAGTGTAACTGCTGACCAAAGCAGATTTATTATTATTGTAGGTATTATCTTATGTTAAATGAACAACTTGTAACATTGATAGAAAAAATAAGTTTTTAAATAAATAAGAAGGAAGGAACGGAGCGAGGGGGAGGGAGGAGAGAGAGAAAGAGAGAGAGGAAGGAAGGAAGGAGGGAAGGAGGGAGGGAAAGAGGGAGGGAGGGAAGGAAGGAAGGAAGGAAAGGAGGGAGGGAGGGAGGGAGGGAGGGAAGGAGAGAGGGAGGGAGAGAGGAAGGAAGAAAAGCTTTCAGGAGACAGATTGCTTTTCCCTCTAGTCAAAAAACTTTAGTTTGCTCCAGCTACATCTGAACTTTTGTACAAGGGCAAAGCCAAGGAAAGCCTTTTTCATTGGTGAAAACCCTATATATGTTACTTAGCCTTCAGGGCCACTGATCACAGTTGAGGTCAGCAGCCTTGCTCTGAACAATGGCACATGTGTTCAAGTGTGGGGTGGGGGAAAGGAGTAGAGGATGCCTTAATTTTCCAGGGCTGATATTACAAAATTCTACCAACTGGTTGACTTAAACAAGAGGAATTTATTATCTCACAATTTGGAGGCTAGAAGTCCACAATTAAGGTATTGGCAGGCGGTGCCTTCTCTGAACTCTGTAGCATTCTGGTGATGGCTTGCTGGCAATCAGTCTGTGCCGCTATCACATGATGATCTGTCTCTTTTTGTCTCCTCCTATGGCTCGCATTTCCATGTCCAAAGTTCCTTATCAGGACTCCTGTCATACCAGATTAAGACCCACCCTGTTTCTGTTTGGCTTCATTTTAATAGGATCTTCAAAGATCCCATTTACAAATGAGTTTATACCCACAGGACAGGCGTTAGGGCTTGAATGTGTCTTTGTTGGGGACATTATTCAATGTACCAGAGTCTGCTCTGTGGACCCCAAAAGACATCTTCTTCCCACATGCAAAACATGTTCATCCCATCCCAACATCCCAAAAGCCATTTTCGTAACTATTCTAAATCCAAAATCTCATAAAAATCAGCCAAGGGTATGGTCCATCCTGGAGCAAAATCCCAATCCGTTTGTGGGCCTGTGAAATGCAGAAAAAAGTTACCTGCTTTCAAAATACAATGTTAAGACACATATAGGTTAGATATCCCCATTCAGGAAGGAAGAAATTGGAAGATAACAATGTTCACAGAGCCTATACAAGTCTGAAACCCAGCAGGGCAAACTCCATTAGATTCCAAGGTCTCAAAGTCATCTATGCCTGAATACATTGCCCTCTGGGACTGCATGATTGGCAGCCCTACCCTCTCCAAGCACTGGGGCAGTAGTCATGCTCTCCGAAAAAACTGGGCATAGGCTCTATCTTATTCAAACACTGGGGCAGTGAGCCTGCCCAATCCAAATGCCTGGTTGGTGGTTTCTCGCTCTTGGCCAAGAATCTCCTTTCAGCCCAGAACTTTGTATCCCGGGTTCGTTCCCTGATATGTTTCTTCCTTCTTTTCATCTTTTCTCTGTCCATTTCAGTCCTGTGTGTCTGCATACAAATTTCTCAAAAATATTGCCAGGTTTCCATGCAATTCAAGGGGTTCCAAGCCATCAAACAAAAAGGTGTTCTAGATATTCCTCTGAGGTGGTTGATAGGATCCATGAGTCATAGGCCTAATCTCTTTAGCAAATAATTGTTCAGACATACCCTTGCATAGAGTCCCATTCTCTGGGAACTCATCTCTTGGGGACTCAGGGAGGTTCTCTGTTAGGGGAACTTATGGCGCTAGCAGCAGAGCATACTATCTGGATAGGCTAAAGTTTTTCCAAATCATCAAGTGCTGATTTCTTTTTGCTTAACAGTTCATTTCTGAGTTTATCTCTTTCCTCTCTCATTTTACTATAAGAAGCAGGGAGTAATCATGCCACACTTTCCAAACTTAGCTTGGAAATCTCAGCAAAATATCCATGTTCATCACTTGCTAGTTCTTCCTTCCATCCAACATCAGAACAATTTCACCAAATTCTCTACCACTTTATATTAAGGAGCACCTTTCCTCTAGCTTCCAATTATAAATTCATCACTTCCTTCTAAGGTTTCCCCAGAAGCACCTTCAACATCCATATGTCTACCAACATTCTGTTCATGACAATATATATTCTCAGAGATGAAAGACATGTTCTCTACAGCTCTCCTCACTTTCTTCTGAGTCCTCAACAGAATTGCCTTTAAGGTCCATGTTTATATAGACAGTCTTGTCAAAGCAATATTTTTAGCTCTCTTTGGCTGATCAAACAAATATGATACCATGGGCTGGCTTAAAAAATGGGAATTAATTAGCTCACTGTTTGGGGCTAGGAAAAAGTCCATATCATGATATCATCAGGGTGGTGCTTTCTCCCCAAAGACTGTGGCGTTCTGGGGCTGGCTATTAATGGTCCTTCATCCTCTATCACATGGCAATATACATGGTGGACTCTACTGGCCTGTCCATTCTTTTCTGGATTCCACTGAATTTCAGCTTCTTGCTTTCTATGGTTTTCTCTGTGTCTGAGTTTCATGCTGCTTATAAACGACTCCCGCAATAGGATTAAGACCCATCCTGACTGGTTTGGTCCATACCTTAACTGACGTAATCTCATCAAAAGTCTTACCTGGGGAGCAGGTGTAGCTCAGTAGTTTGAGCACCGGCTTCCCATGTACAAAGGCCTGGGTTTGACCCCCGGTACCTTCTAAAAAAAAAACAAACAAAAATGTCTTAGTTACAATGAACCCACGCCCACAGGGAATGGATTAAGGTTAAGAACATGTTTCTCTGAGGTACATGCAACTCCAAACCACCACAGCAATCTTTGCTTTTTCTGTCAAGCACTGAAATATTCTTCTAGTCTCTACTCATTACCCAGTTCCCAGGCCACTTCCACGTTTTCAGGTATTTGTTACAGCATCACTCTACTTTCCAGTACCAAGAACTATCTTAGTTTGCCAGACTACTATAGCAAAATGCCACAGACTGGGTGGATTAAACAACAAAAATTTATTTACTCATAGATAGGAGGCCAAAAGTCCAAAATCAAGGTATGCGATCTCTGAAGTTTGTAGCATTCTGGAGGTGATTTACTGCCAATCAATTCTGAATCCGTCATAGAGAGGAAAGAATAAACAGAGACACTACTTACTTGGCTATCTATTGTAATAGTTCAGGAAACTGTTTATTTTCCTACATTAGTTCTCCCACCATTTCTGTACATTTTGGTCTCCATTTTTCTGCTTTATTAGTTTTTATTTCCATTATAAGTTTTTTTCTTTTCCTTTAAAGGAAAAACCTGTGTTTAATATTTCTAGTTTTATGTTTTATAATTTGCCCTTTCATAGTTTTTGAAATAAAAGGAATCCAAATATATTATGTAGGAATGGACAAAAGTATTTATGGAATGTAAACAAAAATTTAGAATGATGTTTTCTGCATTGAACAAATGAATGACTAACTGTTCCATTAACTGAGATGAAAATAATCTAGAGAGATAGCAGTTTGTAGAAGTTCTGGAAATCAGGAGTTCTATTTTGGATAAAACTTAGAGACATCTTTAGGCCAACCAAGTGGAATGTGAGGCTTGAGAAAAGTATAAATTTTGGTATGATCACCATTCTACATTATGTAAATAAGAATGCTACAAATATTCTATTTCATGTCACATAAATTTGTTAAAAACAATGTTTCTCAATGACAGAATTTTTTGGTATTTTAAGTAGCATAGCATTTTTGTTTTGTGAGACCGTCTCACATATTATAGCACTTTTAGCATGCCTGGGCCTTGCTCACTTATATCAATAGTGTCCTTTCAATCCTGTGACAAACATTTCCCTCTCTCATACATACTATCAAATTGTCGCTTCCAACACCTGTAGGTTAAACAAAGTCCAAAATGATGCCTTGCTACAAGACTTCAAAGGTTTAATACAATCATGTGCATTGTGGATTATGAAGTGGGTAGTATATAGGTCATATTTCCAAAATTTATTTATCACTGAATACTTATTTTGTGGCACTCTACTAGTAAGTCGTAATCAACAGTTTGGGAATCACTGCTCTATGGCTGAGAAGATCAAGCCCTCAGTTAATTGTGTTGAGTGCTCAGAGGACCCAAAATTACCTTACTACATGTTTTTTAGTTTTCATTTGACTTGGGGTTTTAGAAGCTCTTTTAATATTAAAATAATGCAATATTTTCTAAAGAAGTTTAAAAGTACCATGTATGTAAATAAGAAGGAAAATATCCTTCCAACAATCCCATACCATGAAGATAATACTATTAAAAATTGATGTGAATTTTTCCATATATTTACAGAATTCCTTCTTTACCTGTATTGAGATCAACCCTCCCACTTGCTTTTATGTGGGAAGCTTTAAAGTCAGTGTAAATTTAGTGAAATGGCTTTAAATTCAGGCATCTGTAAAACCTGTCAATCATAGCTCGTCTTGACTGACTGCTAAATCAAATGGCCTTAGATCACACAAAAATGGTACTTATCCTCACTTTAACCATTCTACAGTAGTTATCAAAAAAGTCAGAAACTAGAATAGAGTTACTAGCGGCCAGGTTGTGAATGGGGAATGGGGAGTTAATGCTTAATTGGTACAGAGTTTCTGTTTGGGGTGATGAAAAAGTTTAGGTAATGTATGGTGGTGATGGTAGTACACATTTTGGATATAATTAACACCACTGAATTGTATATTGAAAGTGGTTAAAATGGGAAATTTTAGGTTGTATATAGGTTACCCAGAATAAAAAAAAAAATCACTGTACAACACAAAGTTTGAACTCTAATGTAAACTATGGACCATAGTTAATAGCATAATTATAATAATATTGTTTCTTCAATTGTAACAAAGGTACCATACTAATACAATAAGAGGGAAAACTGTCTGGGTGTGGGTACAGTATATGGGAACTCTGTACTTTTTGCTTTAAATATACAATTGCTCTGAGGAAAAAAACATTTTTTAAAAGCCCATTTTAGAGAAAATTTGTGGAGAAATTTTTAAAAATTACAAAGTACATTTCTTTCAGGGATATCTCTTTTTTTATTAAGCTACTGGGAGAAAGTCACATATCTCAATCATCAAACTGGAGATAGGTTTACAGACTTGTGCTTTGGCATGGTGCCCTCAACTCTTCTGGAAAGAGACATCCGGTCATATCGTGCATTTACTCGAAGAATGTTATCATTCATCACATTAAGACACATTATCTCAAAGATGCTAAAGGAGGAACTTTTTCTCTGGGCTCAGTTCCCAAAGTCAGTTCCCCTGCACAACTAAGATGGGTTCAAGGAATGACCCAAGAAAGCAAGCCCTCTGATTGACTGACCCCTGTTGGTTTTCTACTCTTCAGACCTAAGCGGGTCTGAAATAGCTGTGGCTCTCTTGAGTAATTCCTCCTTTTTTCTTATGTGTGACTCTCAGAATATTTTGGGTCCTAGACCTAAATAAACAAATAAATAAATAAATTTCTTTGAACTTTTACAAAGTTTAGCACGAATCTCATGGCCTAATTCCCACATATGATGAAGCCCTTTAGACATATTTTCAGTGTACTTCATCCTGATTTTATCTTACTTTCTATCCCTGATTTTATCTTTGAACTCAATGACTCACTTCTGAATATTCTGTTACTATGCCCTAATATTTCTTATACATCTTTATAAAATATTTTAAAACCTTTTTAGGAACAAGCCTCATATACACAGTTCTTGCACATGTATTTGCCCTAGTTTTCTAATCATGAAGAAAATGCCAAGATATTTTTCTTCTCTCTCCTCCCCTTTACACACTCAGAAGCAAAGATTTTTAATTCTAGTAGTTTTCTATAAACTTCCCATTTAGCTCAACTGCATACAAAGTTTTTGATTATTTACCATATAAAAGAGACTAAAAATAATGGTAAGTAATTGTAAAAATTTCTGGTCTGCTTTACAATTTACTAATTTTCATGCTTTATTGATTTGAGCCTCACCATGGCATCTAGAGGTAAGCAGATACAATTAATTTTGCAGAAGACTAGAGATAAAATGATTCTAAATTAAGTAATTTACAGGACGCAAGAGCTATTCAGATATTTTTGTTAAAGGCCCATACAAATACACCTTTATAATTCACAACTATAAATGGTAATAACAGCTTCAAATTGAGGATATAAAAATTTAAGTTATTTTTAACTACAATATATGGTAGGATAAAAGTGGCTTAAAAGTAACATCTTGTGCTCTGGGAATTCAAACTTTGTGTTGGAAGAATCAAGGAAGAACTCATGGAAAGACTATTCTTTGAGGCAAAACTACATATTTCAACAAGCAGAGATAGAAATAGACAAGGTGGTTTCAGCAAAACAGAGTGCATGAATCATAATGCGGAGTTAGTTAAACATGTGGCATTTTGGTGACAAATGATCTACTCAGTTTGTCTGACACTTTGGGTACATATAGAAAAGTAATAGGACTTAAGGCTAAGAAGACAACTGTGATTTTACTATCACTTTGAAAGTCAGGTATCATCTTATTGCTATTACCAGGCAATGAATTCTGCTTCTGCTGGTTCTTTAGAAATTCTGGAAAGACTACAGGAAGGAATCCTAAAAGGATTGAAACAGGAAAGGCAGTCTCATATTTCTGACTGAGAATTAAAAAAGCATGCTGATATTTGCCACACCAAACTACCTTCAGGTATTCCAAACCAATTCTGGAGGATGCCTCTTCTTTGAGAGTGGGATAACTAAGCTCTTTTTGCCTTCTTGCTATTTATACAACAAACTCAGGGCCTTAGAAGTCAACTCACAAAGAGCAAATTGTCCCTGTACAGCTTGAATTGGACAATCATTTATCTCCTGATATTCACAGCAAATGGTTGGCTTTTAACAGCATTTTGGAGTTATGAGTACTTCTTATTAAAATTCTGCTGTAGGCAGGAGTATTGGAACTTTTGCCCAATTGATGAAGAGGCTCTAAAACACTTCTGCATCCCTAGTAAATAAGTCATTAGACTGCTCATCCCAGCTCCATGCTGCTCGCTGCTCAGTCCATTGCTCCCCAAATATAAAGGCATAAACTAAAAATGAGAGGTAATGATAGTATGCTTAGGAAACTGCGAGTAGGGCTTCAAAGGAACAAAAGGGAATGTAGAATTAGGTCACTTACTTACAGTCTGGGTCCTGATCTGTGCCTGATCATTTACCATGCTGGTTGCCTCACCCAGGTATACCCCTGGACTCTGGCTTCAAGATGGTTTCTGCTAAAAAGAGGCTCTAGAGTCTAGGAGGAGAGCTGCAGTGCTGGAGGAAAGAGAAGTTGGGGTATTTTTCTCTTCCTCCTTCCCTGTTCAATACTTCTCTGACTGCAGCTGCAGCCCTCTAACGAAACTCCAGCCCCTTCCCACTAGCCAGCATCTCCTTCATGGCCCCAGCTCTCCACGAGCCCTGGTAACACCATTCCCACTCACCCCTGCACCCTAGGGTTGGCATTGGCTTCCAGCTCCCTCAGCTCGGCTAGTATTTCTGTAATTATCACTTCATTAACATTTCTTTACTTAAACCTTCTGTGTGAATTCTATTTCATGCCAGGACCTCGAATCATACAACTAAAATAGCCCTACAAGTTTCCAGCATGTTTTTCTCTAGTTACTATCATTTAGTTAAAGGTTTAATTTTGTATTTGTGTGTGTATTTTCTCCCAAGTTTATCTCCAAAAGAGACTTTCAATAGACATTGTAAGTTATCTGCTAACAATTAAAAAAAAAAAAGAATATTATTGGACTCCCTTAACTGGGAGGTGGGAGGGAACTACTGAGATCAGTGGTTCAGCAGTTGTGGTCCCAAGCTACATGCATCAGCATTATCTGGAACCTCATTAGGAAAGCAAAATCTCAGGCCTCACTCGAGACTTACTGAATCAGAGATTCAGGGAGGGAGGCGGGGTTTGGCCAAGCAATTCATGTTTTAAGCATTAAGTTATTCTGTTCATGCACATTTATCCCATTTAATCCTAAGAACAAACTCAACTGTTTCTCCAGTGTTCAGAAAGATACATAAATGAGCACAGATTGGTTAAATGACATGACCAAGATCTCCTTGTTAATGAAGAAAATGATGGGAAAAAAATGTTTGATCATAGTCATAGCTCATAAAACTAAAGCCCATATTCTTTTTTTGACCTTTAGCATTGATATAGTATCTTCTTTGCGTTTTCTATAAAAATATTACAATATTACAGTTAACTATAGTCTATAAGTTAGATTAGTTGTATTTTTCCCATGTATAAACTTATTCTTAACACCTCATAATAGTGGAATATTCTTGTATTTATATTATTAACCACAATACTCACCTACCACCAAAATTGCTGTTATACAATCACTAGATTATCCTCTAGCTGTCTTTCAACTAACACTAACTTCTGGCAATTTATGTTTTAAAATAACTTCCAGATGATTCTGCTGTGTGCTAAAGTTTGAGAACTACAACTCTCAATAACAATGAGGAAATATAACCCCTTCTCTCAGTAAATCAAAAACTTTAATATCTGTATATTTCTTGCAATAAAATCCAGAAATTATTTAAAACATTGAGTTGACCCTAACCTACCTCCTTATTGTATGCCCCTTTCTTATCTATCAAAATCTTGTTGAGCACTCAAAGTCTGGCATTAATGCCACTTGCCCTTAAAACCTTTTCTGCTCTTCAAAGACAAGGCGAATCTTTCTTTGTTTTCTGGAATTTTTGCATGTTGCTTGCACTGTCTTATAACTCTGCAACATATTTGGTTTTCTTACTTTCCTTTTCCTCCACTAGACTCTAAGCTTATTGAGAGTACAAATGATGCCTCAATTTCCTTTCAATTCTTTATAGTATCTAGCTAGCATAATCTGACCCTCAACAATATAGCCAATACTCTGGAAATATACATTAAAATATTCACACCTAAGGTAAAGTTCCTTGAAGAAATTCATACCATGAAAACAATATAAGTAAAGGCTGGGGAATTAATAAAAGTGCAGCATTAAACAAGATAAGGAATAATGCAAAGGTAACACATTTTCTTTTCTTCCACTGCTAGACAATTACTTATATCAAATATTGTTCCAGAATATAATGTATAAATGTAAGAGTATAAACTGAGAACCAATTGAGGTGACAAAATAACTTAGCCTCTAAAATATTTATGGTTCCAAAATTAATGTTACTTAGAACACAACATTTATCAAGATAAAATAATATTAGAAAAAAAGAGTTACATGACAAGTTATGTGATAAATTTTTACAACATAGATTTGAATTTTTTAATGATTCATTTCATTTAGTTGATACTTACATTACCAAATGTATCTATAATATAATTATTGAAAAATTATGGTATAAGCAATCTGTGAGATTTTAGTCCTTACAGGATTTGTCTGACTCCAAGGAAGATTTAGTTTGCAGAAGATCAAGCAATCCTAATGAAAAATAATAGTGTTGACATTATCCAAAAAGGAGGAGGCAGTTAAAAAGACATTGACAGCTCTCTAGATTTTAAAGAACCTCACAGGAAAATATAGTCAATCCAAACAAAATGAAACCTAGACATTTTTTTTATGTGAGAGGTTTGATATTTATTGCACATTTTACAGGCATTCTTTCTAAATTCCAGGGAGCTCTTATTGAATAAGCATTTGTAAATCCTTGTTATAAATCAGTAACCAGAAGTAAAAAGCACCTTGAAAATAAAATCCATTTATTAACTAAAGACTTATTGTCAAACATATGTCTTTCTTGGTGCTACATTAGATTCGGTATATAAACTACTGTTTAGGGGTAAAGTGCTCATGTATATAGGACAAATAGAGTATTCTAGGGCACTGTGTCAGAGAAAGAATTTATCCCAAGAATTAAATTCCTAATCTACTTGTACAGCTTAGGGTGGTAAACTGTTACATTAAAAATTAATTACACATTTTATAACAAAATCAAGTTCATCTAGGCAGTAATATCCGTAATAGTCCAATTTATTTTATACTGTCTATATGTGACTATTATAATAATGAATCACATTAAAAGAGATCAGGACCTCCACTTTTCCCTGTAGAAATATATACTTTCACCTCTGATTTTCCCTGTAAGCAAAAGCAAATATTTATGAGACAGCTGGCTAGTTGGCAGTCTGAAACTAACTGAACTTTCTGAGGCCCAAAGGTGTGATCTTGGAAATATTAGACAATTGCTTTAAACTGTGCTAAACAGATGTGATAAAAACAGAAACATGTCCAACAGAATAATATGTAATTATAAAGTAGACCTTCAGAATGGAATGATGTCTTTTAATCCAGCTTTTACATTTTACAGCAGAAGAAAATATGCCTCAAAGAGGTTAATTAGTTTGCTCCATATATTACTTTTCTGTTTCTACAGAAGCAGAAGTCTAGATTTTTATGTAAATGTCCCACTTTTTAACACACCTAATGTGCCCCAGAGGCTGTCATTTGAGAACTCTACAAATTCTTCCTACTTTGGTTTTTATTTCCCAACGCATTATCCTCTTTCCTTTTTAGGTTCAGAAGATCACTTCCTTCCCACAGACATGAAGGACCAAGTACCCTCTTTCATGAGGCCTGCTTTCACAGCTCAGCCTCCTGGTTGGCATTGGTTCTCCCTTGTTGCCTCTCCAGAGCTGAACTGTCCAATAGTGACATAGAGTTATTTAAATTAATTAAAATTCAATAAAATACAAAATGTAATCTTTCAGCCACAATCATATCTCAAGTGCTCAATAGCTCTACGTGGCTCTTGGCTCCTGTATTGGTCGACATAGGAAATTTCTATCATTGCAAAAAGCTCAGTTGGAGAGTGTTGATATCGCCATTCTTCCACTTATTTTGAAATGTCCTTCTTTAGTTTCTCTTAATGTGTTGATAATATGGCCTTCCAGGGTTTTTTTTTTCCCTATTTACCAACGTCATTTCCCAATTCTGCCATTTTCCGTGTGTTCTCAAGTAAATTGCTTAGCACATCTACTGGCTTCTACTTAGTGTTCAAAAAATCAAGTAGCAACAATAATGATTACGCATAATTGTGATTATAGTGCTTGTGACTTATGTATTTATTATTTTTAGTTATTGAAGTTAATAGACAAGACATTAACTTCAGGATGTTAGCCATATAGCCAATATTGCAGCAGGCAATGGATAAATCTATGTAAAACAATAATGCTTCAGTGGCAAAAATATTTGTATATTTTTGTGTGAATTCATTACCCACTTTTTCTGGGGAATGGTGAAACAAACATGGAGTTAAAGACATACATTTATTTAGAACTTACTAAGTGACAGGCTCTGTTGTGAGTGTTTTATTGATTGATTTAATCATCAAAATAACCCATTAATATAGGCACAATTATTTTTCCTTTTGATAATATAGGAAACTGAGGCACAGAGAAGTTAAGTAACTTGCCTAAGGTTTTACATCTAGTCAGTAGTAGGATGGGATTGTCTAACCCTAGCTTTCATGATTCTGAGTTCTGTGACTTTGGATGAGTCATGTATTTCCTTTAATGCTACACATTTGTTTTTAAAATGGGCATTGTTATAAGGGCCTTAGAAACCACTAGTAGCATTTAATAAGTACTCATCAAATAGAGATCTTCTTCCCCTTCCTTCTGAACATATTTGGGTGGATTATCTCCGATATCCACTATTTAATACATACTTGTTTTAAAATCATTTTTAAGAGACTCCTGTAATATAGTTTTGCATTTGGTATATGATTTCCTCAACAAATATCTTCAGCACTTTCATATGTTTTTATGTAAAAAAAAAAAAACCTATATGATAATTATTGTTAAAATAATTTAAATGTACCATACCATAAGCTAATAATTACTTTTTTGGGAGCACAGTTACGAATCTATTTAATGAGAGAAAATAGAAAAAATATGAATAGCAGATTCACAATCATTTCATTTTGTTTTGTATCGTACAGAGTATCACTCTGTATCCCTTTTCCTGGCCTTGTTTTGAATACATTTCCAGTACATTTACCTAAGATGTTATCCTAGTTGGTATATTAAAATTAATTAAGGAATTGCTATAGGACTATGCCTGTCCTATAAAAGTGGTGCTTTTAGTACTTAGTAAATTCATTCTTCTCCTGAATCTTTATTTTTTTGTGTGCTGGAGCTTATAATTGTCTTGAACATAGTATTAATATGTATTAAAGCTTTCTAAATGATGTTTCTGCTACATTGTGATGTGGATGCAAAAGCATTCCCTCTGGTTATAGCGGCATCTGTCTCAAACCAATAATCTAATTTTTTCAGATCCACGGGGAACCATGCTCATTATATTCACCAGGTTTAAGGCTTCAAGCATTAATTTTTTTTCTGGACACATGAATAATCAGGGAACTGTTAACAAGCACCAAAGAAACAAATAGATTACTTTTGTGTATTAGTGGAGCATTACGTGACATAATAAGATTGCATGGCTAATGTTTATGCTTGCTTTTGTTCAAATTATTATTTATTGGAACACTTGTTAAGTATTACATATTATGTATCAATGTGTGTAGATAATAAAACTATCTTGTTAGCAAATAATGCCTGGTCTAATGGCAGTAGAACATTCCTTTTGAGTTTTTATCTTTCTTTTGAGTTACTTTGCACTGTAGTGCATTTTTTATGTGTAGTAATTTCCTTTACACACTCTTCTTTACTCTTTTTTAGTGTTAGGGATTTAGAAAAAAAAAAGACATCCAGTTAAAGTTGAATTTCAGATAAACAAGGAATACTTTTTTAACATAACTATGCCCTATGCAAATTTGGCACACACGTTGTGGCAATTTGAAGCTTTCATGAACACTGGAAAATCCTGTTCTTAAAGCTAATCCATTTTGCGCATGTCAATCTATTGTAAGTGGTATCTTTGAATTAAATTAATTCAGCTAAGGGCCTTTGATTAGGTTGCATTACCCAGTGTGGGTCTTAATCCTCTTACTGGTGTCTTTTATAAACAGAGAAATAAAATGTCACAGACACAGAAAGAAGTCTGCAGAGACAGAGAGGAGTCCACTAGGCAAAGAGAACGCCACAAGAGCAAGAAGCTGGAAGCAATGTGGCCCAGAGGAGAAGGCAAGGACCGGCAGAGCTACCATTGTGCCCTGCCATGTGGCAGAGCCCAGGATGGCCAGCAGCTGACATTCAGGGAGAGAGCTTCACCTGATAATTTTATTTGGACATGTTTCTCAGCCTCAGAACTGTAAACTTATAAATTAATAAATCTCATTGTGAAAGCCAACTCATTTCTGGTATATTGCATTGCAGCCTTTAACAAACTAAAACATACTTATACTGAAAAAAAATATTCATTGTTTATCTGAAATTCTAATATAACTTAGGTGTCCTCTATTTCATCTGGCCGCTTTCTCAGATCTTGCCTTGTTTTACATGGGTGGTTACTACTAGCATTTGAGTAAACACTATTCTTCAAGAAATAGCAAAAAGAGAAAATGATTTTCAATCATAATATTATTTCAGATACTGACAAAGCAATTTAATTTAATTTTAATTTAATTTTAAACTATAATGTTCTCACAGGATTCATGCCAACCTTGGACCTTGACTTGGAAAGTGAATGCCTCCAGTTTTCATCCTTATGAACCATAAACCACACTTTTTATTAATACCTTTCAGGTAATGGTGTGCAAAAACATGGCTATTTCCTTTAAACAGGACAGTTTAAACCTGCTTAATAGCCTTTTAAACTTTACAGTATGCTATTAACTCAGAAAGTATTTACAGGATAAGTGATAAAATGGTACATGGTGAGATTTAATTGAAGAATAATCAAAATCAGTTCAACCTTCATTCTTTGTATATATAACCAAAAATTTTATTTTCTTACTACAAGGAATATAAGAAGCCCTTTGTGAGTTTGGGACCTCTCATGATTTAAAATGCATTTCTAATAACATATTTCCAAGTTAGTTCATGACAATGATGGATCACGAGACCATCAATATTACCAGGACAGCAAGAGAAGATAATGTCATGAAATACTGGAATTTCATTGATACTTAGAAAAACAGTAAAGGTAATTTCAAAAAAAAATTTTTTTAAACATGATTTTCAATTCGATTTCCTTAAAGCCTTAATTCATTAAGGTCACGTATTTCAGATACTTTATCATTCAAAACCAAAATAGTAGTACTTAAAAATGGACATAGAAAAATTTAAAAAAACTATAAGGAAATAGAAGGCAAATGGAGAAATGGTAAACTTTTTGTTTACCTATCATTTTTTGTATGTATCTACTGTGACGGATAAAGCATGTTTTAGGTGTTATATACATCCTGCTTAGCAAAATGGTGCTCTAAGAAATGCTTGGTATTGTGGAAATTCCATCCAGTGCCTAATCTGAACACCCTAGAATGCAGAATAGGCTTAGCCTTCCAGGGCAATTTACATGCAGTTACAAGTAGACCTTTGGAAAGTCAGAGCCCAAGCTTGATGCATTGAAATTATCCTATAAGAATACCCTATTAAGTTTGTATTCAGATTGTTCATCTCTTCCCCTAGCCCTCACTATCCTTAGTGAATCCATGGTGAGTTCTTAGAAAAATGTGACTTAAAAATGAACAGGCAAATAAAATCAAAACCCAACACACGTACACAAACTGAAAACTGAAGGAACAATTTTAGCAAAAACGATGAGCTTCATCAAAAATGATGAGGCATAGAAAGTATAGAATTTGGAGTTCATTGCAAAAGTGTGACACAAAGTTCAGGGAAGGAGTTCTCCCAATTTAGCAGAGGGTACTGGGTGTTTCTGTTGCAATAACCATATCTGCACAATACCCTGCTATCTTCCACTGTGTTAGAGAAGATCAGCTTTTCTATAGAATGACGTCAAACAGCATTGCTGTTGTGTCCTGCTGAACCAACAGCAGGATTTACCCTGAAAGAAGAAATAAGGGGAAACCCGGCTGAGACTCCCTAAATTACCCTACAATAGGACCAGTTGCAATGTTGAAGAAAAAGGCATTAAATACCAGGATAATCTGTTCAAAAGCATTTATTAGAGGAACTTACTTACGGAAAGCTGCAGCTACCTTATGGCAGACAAGGAGACAGCAAGATCACTCTAGCATGTCTGCATCTGTGGCAACTGCTCTACAGGATACATAAGGTTGAGGCAGGTAAGTGGCTAAGTGCCGAGGGCTGTGCACAAGCAATGGTAAAACATTTTGCTATGTGCTCTGTGGTGATTTAAAACTGTACGAACCCCAGAAAAAACATGTTCTTTAATTTAATCCATTTCTGTGAGTGTGGATCCATTGAGGTAGGACTTTTTGATGAGGTTACTTCAGTTAAGATGTGTGTCCCCTCCATCAGGATGGGTCTTAATCCTATTACTAAAGTCCTTTACAAGAGAATGAAATTCAGAGAATGAGAGAAAGCCACAGGATGCAAGAAGGTGAAGGTCAACAGAACATGTAAGAGAAGTTAGAGTCCAGGAGAGGCTACCATCTGCATTGCCATGTGACAGAAGAACCGAGGATCAGTGGCAGCCAGTCCCAGAATGCCACAGTCTTTGGAGAGAAAGCATTGCCTTGAAGATGCCTTGATTTGGACATTTTTCTGGCCTCAAAACCATGGGCAAATAAATTCACATTGTTTAAGACAACCCATTTCATGGTATTTGCTTGAGAAGCCTGGGAAACTAAAATATGCTCTCTTCTCAAAACAAAATGTGCTCAGGGCAGGCTGTGTTTGAGCTTATAGCAGGCAAATCTTGGGGTGTTTCCAGGATGTAACAAGAGGGAATGTGTTAGGAGGAGGGCTGGAGTGTGGTCAATCCTCAATCAGGTAGGAGATGCTATATGTATCACACAATTGACCAGATACACTACAGGCATACCTCAGAGATATTGTGGATTCAGTTCCAGACCACATGCAATCAAGCGAATATCCCAATAAAGTGAGTCACACAAATTTTTTTGTTTCCCAGTGCATATAAAAGTTATGTTTTAAATATGCAATAGCATTATGTTTTAAAAATCAGTGTATAGCTTTATTAAAATGCGACACAGAGACACAAAGTGAGCACATGCTATTGTAAAAATGGTGCCAATAGACTTGCTCGATACAATGTTGCCACAAACCTTCAACTGGTAAAAAAAAATTCAGCATTTGTGAAGTGCAATAAAATGAGATATGCCTATACTATCATCAGTCTCAGAGACAGCAAAAACAATGGCAGCATAAACTGTGGGACAGAACTGCACCTTCACAGGAATTCCTGACTTTCCAGGGTTTCTGAGGTTTCTGCATCTAACATCATCTCAAACTGTCAGAGCAGAAAATGGAGAAGAAATATATGAAGTGAAAATGAAACATACTACATGCCTTTCCAAGCACACATGAAATAATCCTTGAAGGTTCTCAGAAATAAGAAAGTATAAGTTTAAAAAGCTGAAGGTTACATAAGATTGGATTAGAGATAACTAGAGGAATACTGCTCAAGTATTAATCTTTCTATTTTTTAAACTCCCAGGTTGGGAATCACAAATTATATGAGACAACCATGTTCTTAGAAATATTTGAATACATTAGATCAAGGCTATATGGTCTTCAGAATGCACAAGATTTTCCTGCAAAGACATTTTATAAAGCTGTAACAGCTAATACCAACATTTCACTGTGAAGGTTTTTGTTCACTCAACTCTATGTGGAATATGGCAGTTTCTTTTCTAAATGATTGTGCTGTCAGATAAAAATATAATTGTTTGCTTTAACATGTGTTTTCTTATATGACTGTTAATTTAGATAAAAGAGAATTACTATAAAGACTATATTCAAGTGTCTACAACTTTGCATTCATCCGTAAAATGTACATTGAAGAAAGAGGCAAATTCACATACTTTGGATATATTAGCTTTATTTTGAATAACAGAACTAAAATAAGTCAGGTATGTAATTTCTTTACTTTTTAGGATTGATTAAAGTTGATTATTTCCAACCCACTGAACAATATTTAAGATTTGAGAAAACTCCTTTTGTGTACATTTTGACACAGGTTTACAAACAAAGGAATTTAGTATTCATAGATTTTATAAAATAGACTTCTACTAATAAAGCCAAAATTTTAATTTTTCATTAAAGTTCTTATTTAAAATTTTAATAAATCAGTTCTTGAACTATCTATGGTGAAGGCCCATTTAAAAATATTTTTCAATCTGTCATAGACCAATGTTTTGGAAAACACAATACAAATAAATTATAGAAATTAAAAAATTAGAACATACAAAATACAAGTCTCCATTCTTCTTTACTATTAGTTTCAACAAACATAAAAAAAATGGAAGTTTTTAAAAACATACTCTCAATTTCTGTACTTAGATCATGTTGTACCAGTAACAACATGTTGTGATCACACTTTGAGTAGCATTGGATTAAATGGCTTAATATATATTGATTTTAAGAGTAATCACAATTACAAGGTATAGTAAACTTTAACCATTGGTTTTAGAGCCCACTCAAGGACCTTAAGTCTTATTTAAATATGGTGTATTTATTATATTATATTTTATGGACCTTAAGTGTTAATTTCCATATAGCAAAAAAGTAAAAAAAATAAAAATCAAAGAAAACATAATAACTTTAGGCACTTTTTTTTCTATTTCAAATTGGGAAATAGAGGTGCTCTAACACCAAATATACTTTGCTTCTAATCACACACCCCAGATTTCCTAGTATTGTTTTGTTGTTCCTGCAGGAGGTCTTGATTTTTGAGACACTGTTGGATGCCCCACTCTGTGCTATTAGAGCATCCTATACTTCCCCTATGTTAACGCTCATCCCATATTATTGTGATTATGATTTATTTGTCTGTTTTCTCTCTTACACTGCTCTGTGTGAGAGCATAGATCAAGTTTGCCTCCTTTATTTGCTTCATTTTGTACAATGTCTGACATAGCCTTTCCATAAATGATTATTGAATGCATTACTGGAATACTGAGAGTTTAAATATTGTATGATTATGGATATTTTTATTTTTACTATTCCAAATTTCAGCTTATCTCTAAATATTCCATTATAAGATATTTCCTTTCAATATTTATTCCCATTGTAGGACAGAGTCTTAGGTTATGCCTCTATAAATGAATTTATTTATACATAGATTTATAAAATATGTATTTTGACTGGATCTCTCTCTTTAAATGCTCTAAATTTTAAATTTAATATTATAGTTTTTTTTTTTTTGAAAACTATACAGATTTTATTTTGTTGCTATTTACTCCCCAATACAAAAGCCATAATCTTGCCTTATTGAGTCTAAAAAGTAAATGATTTTAGCTCACCATATGAGAGAATTCTTTATTAGAGTTTGGCTGAGTGACTGTGAAGTTTGCTAAATATTAAGAACATAGAAAGACAATATTATTTGTTTTGTGCTGGATTTTCAAAGCCCAAGTGATGATTTAAAGGACCAACCCTGTGCCTCCAATCATGTTTAATCATGCACACACCCAGCTTTCCTTCTCTTTCATAAGCAGATTTGCATCTTTTGTTTACCACCAGAGAGATAATTCAATAATGCTGAATAGTAATGTTATGTAACTCACTCAGAAGAGGCATATTAACTGGACTTTAGAAGTGAATTACATGACAATTCCCCTGAAATGCCACACGAGTCATTGATGAATGGGATCTTTAGAATGTAGTACAAGCCAGACTAGCTTTAGTTATTTATAATGGTTTTGCCCTTAAGTTAATAAGTAAATCTTTGTCATCACACACTGCTACTTTTTTTAAAACTTGTCTTCCAATTATGGGCAACTGTGAAATATATGGTATATTCGCCTAGTAGCCTTCAAAGAAGAAAGAATATATATAATTTTCAAACTGATAATATCTTTCAAAAACAGAAATTTCTACCAATTTTAGTGGAAGGAAAGTTAATCAGAGCTACTATTTATTAAGAGTGAAAATATGATTTACTTACAGTATCTTTGGAAATAATAAAAAAGCAAAGATAAAAAATTATCAGAAAAGATTCACTTTGAAAATCAATGTTTAGTTAATATATAGTTTCATCTGTAATTGGAGCTTCAAATTTAAATTTACATATTAAATTAGAAGTGATATAAATTCAGTGCCCTATGTTGCTATAGACCCACATTCCTTGCGAAATTATATATGCTTGCTTCCTGAATATGTGACCTTTTTGAGAAATAGTCTACTATTATTAAGTGACTTTAATCAACATAGTGTCACTCTTTGAAAGCACATACTCTTAAAACTTTTATAAATTGCAAAATATGTGGCAAATTTCACTTAAATAGGTTCCTGGTGGATGGTTTCAGTGAAAGCTCCCAGGAAGTATGCCATGATTTTCCTAGGCTTCCTTATTTATTTTTCTTTTTGTACAACTTGGAAATCAGAAATGTCATCTTGAACTCCATATACTCTACTGTATTCATGTGTCAGGTCAAGGCTTTCTCCCCGTTTAAATTAAACCTACAGTTAAAAGAAATAATAGTGGAAGATTGAGCTCTAATGCAAACTGTGTCTTAGATGATTGATATAAATAGATAAATATAAGTAAGGAATAGGTTAAAAATTGTAACATTAATTTTTATGCTGTTTGGTTCCCAATTCTTGGGACTGAATGATATAAATATATAAATGTAAGTAAGGAATGGGTTAAGAATTGTGAACCAACAGTAAAGAATGTGCAGGTGCCTGGAGTCTTCTGAATGTTAACTGGGGTCTGGTGGGTGGGAGGATGTGCTTGAAGGCTATGCCTGGAGGCACACAGATAGCTATGTTAAAACTTTTCCATGCACAAGTTGCAAGATTGGCAAGAGTTCTAAGATTCAGAATCCCTTAAAAGGGGCAACCCCAAAACTGCGGATGGAAGTCTCACCCAGGAGAGGACGCTCTGCCTGGCGTTGTATTGTACCCAGGACCTGGTGTTGTATTTTACCCGGGGCCTGGTGTTGTATTGTACCCAGGGAGGGGCTGTTACTAGTGTGCTCTACCCAGGTGTTGTTTCCAATCAGGACTCTGGTCGGCTGTTGAACGGGACTTCCCAGCCTTGTGAAAGACCAGATGTTGAGTTTTCCCCTGGTTTGGGAAGTGTTTGTAAATATACTCTCTCTCTCTTTCCTTTGTACTATCTAATTGGTTTGGTGCATTATATTGTGAGTAATCAATAATTGTGATTATTTGACTCTTTATTAATACTGGATATAGATTGCTAGTCTTTGGCGAGTGATTACACATATACTTTCATCTTTCCTTTATGCTATCTAATTAACCCATTTCTCTTTATTATATTGTTATTACTATCTAAATTCTTATAAGTATTCTCCATTTAGCTAAATAAAGCTGTCTTTTAGTTAATATTCTGAATTTCTGCCTCTTCCTTAGCAGAACAATGATGTTCTCTAATTCTTCCACATCTTCCCATTCAGTTCCCTTTCTAATCATTCTCCTTTGCAGTTATTTCAAAACTTGGTTATTTTCTTTAGGCCTCTACTTCTCTTACATAAGGAGAGGCAGGAATAGAGACATGATGTCTCAAATGCTGACCTTACCTCTGCTTTCACCAAGATAAAGACCATTAGGTGTAAATCCTCTCCATTTCCTGCCCTTCTTACAACTGGCCAAGACCCCAATAAGCCTATCAGCTTTTCAACTTATTCTTATTCTTTATGTTAAAAGATTTATAAACCTTTTATAAATTCATGCTCAAAAGCAGTTGGGTTGTAAGTTTTTAAGGCCTCTTGCCAAAACTAATTTCTTTCCTTCCTTCCTTTCTTCCATTTTCATTCCTTTCTTCTATGCATTTAGGTAATTAGGATTCTCACTCTCACTCAATGCAAAGGACAGAGATATAAGCTAATCATGTTAGCAGATTAGTTAAATGGGTGAAAAATAAATATTTGAAAAATAAATATTTTACTATTCTAATAAGATGGAATTTTACATGTAATTAGTCCAATTTAGTTGAAGGTAGCAGCATATTTTCAAATGAAACTATAATATCTCTGCAATATTAATTATACTAGAAGCAGGGCAAGGAATAAAGCAAAATGGTAAACTGAGGTATTGACTAATCAAATAGACATACAGACTAGAATCATATAATATAGGATGGAGAAAGAGAGATAGTTG
>JAQZBX010043516.1:0-21652 GCA_029593785.1 Cabassous unicinctus | reverse complement strand
AAAAAAAAAAAAAAAAAATTTGTATGTATCCATTACATTTAATGGAGAAATGTATATATTTATTCATCTGTGTTTACTTTTTAGTTTTTAATTGTTTATATTTTCGATTATTAAATGTACAAATAAAGTTAAGAGAAAAAAATGCTAATCAAAGACATAGCTAATTGCAAACAAAACAAAAAGGTATTGTATGAAATAAGAATTCTATATGGATTTAAGAGCAAAATTAAATCTTAGTACAGTAATTTATATCATTACTATGATAAGTTAAAATTTTTATTTAAATTCAGAAAGAAAAGAAAGTTAAAGGACATTTTAATTACTTTAATAAATTAATAAACCATGATTAACTTGTTAGAAATCATTAAAATTTTAATCTTAAAATCATTTGAACTTTATTATTTCAATATCATTTAAGAAAATTAAAAAATATTTTACAAAGAAAACCTTAATATAAGTGAAAAGAACATAAATCACTTGAAGGGGAAAATATATCTAATAACCACTGATTATGTTTCAATATAAATAATTATATATAGGAAAATTAAGAAAACATTCTTTCTTAACTATACATGGAATAGAAGAAAAAATGAAAATTGTAATTACAGATTATGCAGCTATATTAGAAAGCTACCTGGATGAAAGTTATGGGATGTTACAAAATTTGGTTTCATTTTTAATCCTTAGCATTACAACTTTTCTCTATCAAGATTCTTAAAACAAATGAACACAAAATTTAACTCAAAAATGTATAACTTTCTAGAAATCATGAACTCACAGAAACCAAGAAAAAGGTAATTATGGTTTTTTTAATCACACCAAAATTGTACAAAGAAATAGTAATTTATTAATTGATTGATGCATCACAGAATGGCAGGGTTTTGAAATGGTCAACAGATAGACACAAAAGAGGCATAACTGCATGCATATATATAGTCTCATGAATTTACAAAACATTAGTGCTTAAAGTATTGGAAAAAGAAATTTTTGATGTTGCTTATTTACCAAAAGTATGTCCATCTCCCAAGTTGAAATGAAAAAGGAATTACCAAAATCTGTAGTGATGAGTGGAAAACAAAAGCTGGAAAAAACAAACAGAATATGACAAAAATTATATATTTATATCTATATCTATATAACTAATGTGTAAACATTTGAATAGTCTAGAAGACCGTTAACAAAACTCTTCAATCTTAACATATATTTCTTCAACAACTTCATCCTATTGCAATATTTTACATTGCTGTACCACAAAATATTGAATTTTTCTTGGTCCTTATTAGCTGTTTGTTTATGAATAAGATTAGCTGAAAATATTTATAAAACACCAGCAAAGAAATTCATAACAAAATCTATTGTGTATTCAAAATTTTACAAGAATATAAGCATTCTGATGATCCTGGTCAAAATTTATTAGTACCGCATTAAATTATTTCTATTCATCATCTTATTTAACTTTTAATGTAACTCTACGAATGGAGAGAGTTTTTGCTTGTACAGTTGAAGAGAATAGAATTAAACTTTCAATTGACTTGCTAAGGGTTATGCAGCTAAAAAGCTGGCATATCTACAAACTAAACTCTGGATTTCTCAGTCCAAATCAGCATACTTTAAGATGTGCTATATATTTTTTTCTACAGAATAAGTTATTTCTGTAATTGCTCTTCATAACAAAATTCTCTGAAATTGGAATATGCATGGGGATTTCTCTGATACAGTTTGAAGGATAACACTACATTTTTGTTGTTGTTTTTGCACATTAGTTGCCCTTAAAAACACATATAGGGAGCAGATATAGCTCAGGGTTGAGAGTGCCTGTTTCCCATGTTCAAGGTACTGGGTTCAAAACAAAAAACAAAAAACAAAAAACAAACATTTAAGACACTGGTCTAAAACATATATGATGGCTTCCAATTACTATGTGTATTTCTAAAATCATTTTCTTGGAAATGTTTCAGATCACTTGTCATCAAACAAAGGATGGCTCCAGAAAAATTCAAACTAATTAAAAGATGCTACTGGATTTAGAGAATAAATACTCAATAGGAAAGAAAGAAAAGATGCAGTTAAATTTCAACATCATGGCCATTTTAATTGCCTGGAACTCTCTCTTCTGCATGACTCTAATGACAGCATTTTTCACCTCTTTGCTCCTAAGACGATAAAAGAGAGGATTCAGCATGAGGATCATCATAGTATAAACCATAGAAACCAGTTCATCCTTTCCCAAGAGTATGAGTTCTTTGGTTTTAAATAAGTAAAAATCCTGGTGCTGTAAAAGACAGTGACCCCAAGGAGGTGGGAGCCACAAATAGAGAGGAATTAAGTTTCAGGAAATAAACAGAATGGATATGTAAGAAAAAGAGATTGTGGTAAAAGACACTACTACATTTAAAATAGCAAAAATGAATATCCTCATTTCAGTGTCACAAGTGTCAGTGCAGGACAGGGCTAAAATTGGCATTAAATCATAGAAAAAGTGAGAGATTACATTGGAATTGCAGAAATGTAAACTGTTCATTTAAAGAA
The DNA here is from genome assembly GCA_029593785.1 of Cabassous unicinctus. NCBI lineage: Eukaryota > Metazoa > Chordata > Mammalia > Cingulata > Chlamyphoridae > Cabassous > Cabassous unicinctus. The sequence continues at coordinate 19,123 of JAQZBX010043516.1, read as the reverse complement.
CAATAACTAATGATTCAGTAAAACCAATCATATAGGACCCAGTGATGAGGGAACTGCAGAGTCTCGTGGACATAACAATAGGGTAGTGAAGAAGATTGCAGATAATCACATAGTGGTCATAAGCCATTGAAGACAGGAAGAAAACTTCAGTGACAACCAAGAAGACAAAAATCTACATCTGGGTGAAGCAGTCCATGAATGAAATAGACTTGTTGGAAGTCAGGAAGTTCTCTAATATTTTAGGTGTGAAGACCATTGAGTAACAGAGGTCAAGGAATGACAGGTGACTAAGAAAAAATACATGGGGGTGTGAAGCTAGAGATCCAGGTGAATTATCAGTATGGTCCTTGCATTCCCCAGTACAGTAATAAGGTACATCAGGAGAAATAATATAAGGAGCAACCGCTGGATCACTTCAGAGTCTGTCAATCCCATCAGGATGAAGTCAGGCACATTTGAATTATTCCTACTTCCCATAGAATTCAAGTGTTGTAAACTGTTGAGAAATCAATGAGATAATTAACATGAATGACTTCATAACATTTTTGGTTTATACAAAAGATGTGGCCATTTTTCTAAAAAATAAATTAGGTTAGTTACTCGGGAAATTCATAACAAAGAAGAGTTGCAAAATATGAATGAAAAAATCTTAGTTTGACTTACAAATATAAAGTTGATATAAAACAACGTTTAGATATTTTTACAGTGGAAATTTATATATCTTACATTATAGAATGAATAAAACAGGGTTATAAATACTTCCCTTCTTTAACACATTTTTCCAGATTATAACATTATACCATAGTTATTACTATTGTACACATTTTTTGGTTGAGAAAAGAGCACAGAAAGTTAAATAACTGACCCAGAGACAGAACCATTAGGTATTGTTGATTCTGTGATTCCACCTAGATTGTTTGAGTCCAGAGGTCACGCTCATAATACAGTATTACTACTAATATTTAATATCAGAAAAATGAAAGAGCTATTTATATAATATACAACAATAGTTTTAATGTATAATTTACTGTTCTTTTGTATCCAATATTACATAATACAAATGACAGATCAGAAATTAAAACTATAGGTGTATTTATATAAAGACCACACATTACTATTAATTTCCCAAAGACAGATTATATAATCAAAATTCTTCCAAAAATTATGTTCTCAATAAATGTTCATGGCTTAACGACTCTGATTCCATCAGCTCTATATTCCCATTTCTGCAAATGCTGGCGTTACTTAGGTAAGGCCTACCTGATAGGTTCATGTATATGCTTACTCTTCTAATAATATTCCCATTTCTGAGATAATCTAAAAAGCTCTAACTTTGAGATTAGTAATTACCATGAGTCAAAGTGGGTGAAAAAATTCTTCCAGGATTATATGTCTAGACATTTGTCAACTTCAACTTTTTCTCCCAAATAAAATGTGTAAACCCTATCGGAAGCCTCATATTTGTGAGATAGAAAATTTGTTTCCTCTGAGATAATTTATGTTAAATAAGTTATACATGTATTTTTATTTTTATTTTTTAGGTAAAATAAATAATGTAATAATTTTGTTCAGGTCCTAATTAAATAGAAATTTCTCCTGGAAAGTATGTCTCACAAGTATACCAGGGAGCTACTGTGTATAGAAGCAGAGCAGAGTATCCCTTGTCTTTCACCTTTATGATGCCAGGGAACCTCTTATATTAAGATTGCTGATAATGAAGTATGTGGTCATCTCTGGGACCAAATTCCAATGAAGATTGCTTGGCATGATGTCAAGGATAAAGGTTCAAGGACAAATGTATGCATATTAGGCTAGTAACAGACAGTTGCTTTCCCCTTAGGGCCAAATAATGATGAGAAGCATATATTCGGTATTATTTGTCATGCTCTACTTTATGGCTGTGTAAAACAGTAGGTATTCTGAAAGAAATATTTAATTGCTCCAAGGCTGAAAGGGCAGATTATTAACCACCAAGGATGAAATAGCACATTTTTCCCAGTGAAACTTTGTTTATATTTAAAAGAGTTGACACTATTATAGCATTAAACATTGTTTATTATGCAAATATTATTATACAGACAAATTCAAAGCAGAAAAGGGAAATCATAAGTGTTTTTATTCTATAGATGTATGTTCTTCCAACTATTTTCCTTTGCATATAAAGATTATTTATATATATATATGTATAAGTTTATATTATTTTATCACACAGAATTTTCAGTAATATCCTTATTTTATTATTAAATATTTACAATACACCTTGACCTCTGTCACAATAGAATTTTGTAAAACCCACAATTTCATGTATTTTACTTTGGTGCAGTATATCAAACTTCTTGGAATGAGTGTGCATCAGGTAATTAATAGGCATTTTTGAGGAAATCATAGTGGTGTTTCTTTAGTCAGGTTTGGGAATGTCAACTAATTCATTGACATATCAGATGGAATGTGTTTAGCCACAGCAATGTTTGTGCAATCTGTTTTATTAGTTTAGTCCAATGGCTTTTATTATATTAAAAGAAATGTGATAGAGGAATATAAAATCAATGCTGAGATGAGTATAGTTTTTATAATTATATTAATGACCAAAAGCTTACTTCAAATAACTTCATTTATATACAACGAAGTGAAATGAACTAACATGAATTTTTATTAATTATGGATAATGAATCTATTTTCACATATATTTAGAAGAAAATCATACAAGAAATATTATTTTTCCAGCAGATTTTCAGAAGAGAATTTGATGGTATGAATCAAGGAATCACAAAAGGATGTATTATATATTTGATAAAATTTTGAATGTGCAATTCTTCAATTCATCAAAAATTCAATGATACTGGGATAGCCATATTAGTGGTTTAAAATGTCAACATCAATTTATTTTACAGTAGTTGACAATGAGGTTTAAGATGTTCTATGTAATTTCCACGACAATAGGGTATGCGTACTCTTTACAAAATCTCCATGAGGGAGTTTTAATTCCCAACATTGAAATAAAGTTTTTATAAGTTTTAACTGTACTACAATACAAGTAATAGTCAAAGAAAGAAAATTTATTTTAAAAAGTTTATGAGGAAAGTTTGGTTAATCTTTATTGTTAGGATTCCAGTAAACATCTCTAAAAGTTAAAATATATATATATATAGCAGAAAATTAGGAGTAAGAAACAGAAAGAAAACATGACTTATTTGCCCTGCATTTCAACAAAATTAAAACTTTATCCCTGATAATTATTCAATAACATTTTTTTTTTAAATTCTATTTCTCCTCTAAATTCTCTCAATCTTTACAGGTTTTGAAGGTCTGTTTGGGAATTTTATACTTTTTTGAAAAACTGGCTCTTGTTTTTTTGTACTGTCTTTCATAACTCGGGAATACAGAGATGTGTTTTATCTAACAGTAGTACATTGCACAGGTTTATTTATATCTATGTGTTTATATTTACAGGTATACCTTTTTATAACCTCAATATTCATCTATTTCTTTTCTTATTTTTTTTATTGCAGATGTTGTGGGTTTACAGAACAATTATATATGAAATAAAGGATTCGTATACACAATTCCATCCTCCAAAACTTGCATTGGTGTGAAACATTTGTTACATTTGATGATGGCACATTTTTATAATTATACTATTAACTAATATTTATGATTCATCTTAGGGTTCAGTGTGTAGTGGAGTTTCACAGATTTTTTATAAATTTTCTTCTGTTACCATATATACAATCTAATATTTCCCTTTATAATTACACATTTAGATGCATATTTCAGTGCTGTTAATTGAATTCACAATATTGTGGTAACATTATCATCATCCATCAGTAAAACATTTCTATCATTCCAAAGAACTCTCTACATTTTCAACCTTAACTTCTCATTTTCTATCCTCCTTTTTGTTAACTTATGTTCTAGAGTCTTACTCTATGAGTTTGCTTATTTTAATTGTTTCACATCAGTGATATCAAACAATATTTGTCTCTTTGTTTCTGACTTATTTCACTCAACCTGATGTCTTCAAGTTACATCCATGTTGCCTCATGTATCAAGACTTCATTCTTCTTCACAACTTAATATTTCATTGTACTGTAATTTTATACCATATTTTATTCAACCATTCTTTGATTGATGGACACTGCCCTTGTTTCCATCTTTTGACTGTGAGTAATGATGCTATGAACATTGATGTGCAAATATCTGTTTGAATTCCCTACTTTCAATTCTTTTGGGTATACCTATTATTTGTATTGCTTAGAAATATGGTAGTTCTATACTTAGCTTTTGGAGGAATCGCCAAACTGTCTTCTACAGAGCAGATCTACCATTATACTATGCCACCAGCAATGAATGAGGGTTACTATTTCTGCACATGCTCTTCAACACTTGCTATTTTCTGTTTTATTTTATTTTTTTAATAGCAGACATTTAATGAGTATAAAATGAGACCTCATTGTGGTTTTGATTTGCATTTACTTACTGGCCAATGATGTTAAGCATCTTTTCATGTGCTTTCTGGCTATTTGTATTTTTGTGTATCTTTTTTGAAGAGATTTTTATTCAAAGTTTTTGTCCATTTTTTAATTGGGTTGTTTGTTACTAAGTTAGTTTATATATTCTGGATATTAAACTTTCATTAATACATGGTTTCCAAATATTTTCTCTGATTGTGTTGCTTGTCATATTGTTTTCATGATAAACTACATTGAGGCACAAAAGTTTTTATTTTTGTTTTTTAATTTTGATGATTTTACATTTATATTTTTTTTTCTTTTGTTGTTTGTGCTATGGGTGTAAAGTCCAAGAAACCATTGCCTGGAACAGGAAAGTGCTGCACATCATACAGGAGGGATGCAGAGGGAGACACAAAGAGACCAAAGGAAAACCATGAATTGCTCATCCCTGTCCTGGGACTATACCCCACCCTCAAGGCAAATAGCCTTGGTAAAACCCCTGACTCACTGCAGCCAACTGAATGGGAAAGAACTTTCCCTGGGAGGAAGAGGGGTATGGTAAATTGGGGAGAGTGGATGCTTTTCAGTGAGTTTGCCAGCTGGGTCCCCTTTAAATCTCAGAAAAGACCCCAAACAGCAATGAACTGGCTCCAGGGAGAGGAGAGGAGGGATATGATCAGGCAGGCTCTCACAAATAGCCACCATGGCGGAGAGAAGAACTAGGGCAGTGAGGCAGAAACAGGAGCCTAATCAGCCTGACTCTGGCAAACTGTTAGAAGCCCAACACCTGAGGAAGCCAGGGCCGGAAGAGCCAGATAAGCTTTCAGATGCCTACTTTACCTGTGGATTGGGTGTTGTTCAGTTTAGGAATTCCTGCCTTGTGTAGAGTGAGTTCCCTGTTTTTATTCCCAGTACCTCTTAAGAGAAGGGATCCAGAGAGTGATCCACTGAGTTATCAGACACCCAGCTTGCACCTTATGACAGTGAACATATAGACTGAATTTTTGTTTGTTTGTTTTAGTTTTTTTAATCTGTTATTATTATTTTTTATCAGTCATTTTTTTAAAAATTTTTATTAGTTAAAACTGGTTACTAAACTTGTGGAGGTGAGTCTGCAATGTGATAGATTAATGAGCGTCAGCAACCTGAAAACCCCCCAGGAGCCAAAGAGGGGAAGCTGTCAGTCCTGGGTTGTTTTTGTGGTTGTTATTATTTTTTTCTTGTTTGTTTTTTTCCCTTTCTTTGTTTTCTTTTTTTCTTTTATTTATTTTTTCTACCTACTTTAATTCATTTCTTTCCTTCATTTTTCCAAAAATCTTCTGTCTTCTGTTATTTTTCTTTCATTTCACATCTTCTTGTTTGGTCTTCAATTTCTCTCTCTCTCTCTCTCTTTCTCTTTCTATTCTTCCTTTCTCATCTTTTTGACATTTTAATTCATTCTATTTTCTTCTCTATTTTGTTTCTTGTTTCATATTTTTCAATTCTGTCTTTTTTAATCTTATTCCTTTGTGTTTTTATGTTTTTGTTACTCATATTATTCATTTTTGTAGCTCTTGTATGGTTTTTGTGCTACCTTTTTAAATTATTATTACTATTATTCTTTTTCTCTTCTTAGCTATTTCCTTTTCTCTAGTCCTGATTTTTTTCAAGGGAACACTGACAACTGCAAGGATTTAGAATAAGTGTAACTGAGTATCAAAAAGAAACTTACCACAGGAAAAAGCAACAAAATAAAACCCAAGATTGAAAAAGAAGCTAACCAACTAAGTAAGGCTATCAAGATAAACAGATGCTTAGACACCAACAAAAAATTACAAGCCATAATAAAAAATAGGAAAACATGGCCCAGTCTAACATGCAAACTAAAAAACAAGAAGAGATGCATAACATGGAGCAATTAATCAAGGATGTCCAAAAAAATCTCATGCATCAACTTAATGAAGTGAAGAAAAGATAAGGATATTTAGAAAACACTGGGGGAACATACAGAAGAAATTTTAAACACACATAAAAGATAATAGATCTGATGGTGATGAATGGTTTGATGCAAGAATGAAAATACACTGGAAGTACATAACAGCAAATTTGAATAGGCAGAGGAAATAATCAGTGATGTCAAAGATGTGGCATCTGAAATCAGATCTATAGTAGAACAGAAAAATAACAAGATAGAAAAAAAAAACAGCAAGGACTCATGGATTTGAATGAAAACATTAAACAAAAACCTATGCATTATAACCATCTCAGAGGAAAAAGTAAATGGAAAGGGGGAAGAAAGAGTGTTGGTGAAATAATGGTTGAAAATTTCCCAACTTTTTTGAGGGACATGGACATACATGTCCATGAAGCAGAGTGCACCCTAAACAGTATAAGTTGTAACAGACTTACCCAAAAAATATGATTATCAAATAGTCCAATGCTCAGACCAATGAGAGAATAATGAAAGCAGCAAGAGAAAAGACAGCCATGACAAACAAGGGAAGCTCAGTAAGATAAAATGCTGATTTCTCATCTGAAACCATGGAGGCAAGAAGGCAGTGGTATGACATGTTTAAGAGGCTAAAAGCAAAAAACTCAGCCAAGAATTTTGTATCCAGCAAAACTGGCTTCAAAAATGAGGAAGGGTTCATAATATTCACAGATAATCAGAAATTAAGAGAGTTTGTCATGAAGAAATCTGTCCTTCAAGAAATACTAAAAGGAGTTCTGCAATTTGAAAGGAAAAAAAAAACAGGAGAGAAAGGGTTGGAGAACAGTGTGGGAAGGAAGACTATAAGTAAGAATAACTAAAAAGATAAAAAGGGAAATAAAAACAACATACGACATATATAAACCTAAAGAAAATAAAGCTAATGTAAGTCACTCCTTAACAGCAATAACAATGAATGTTAATGGATTAAATTCTCCAATCAAGAGACAGAGATTGGCAGAATGGATTATGAAATATGACCCGTCTATATGCTGTCTACAAGAAAGCCACCTTAGACCCAGGGATGCAAGGAGGCTGAAAGTGAATGGTTGGAAAACAATTTTATATGCAAACAATAACCAAAAAAGGTGGAGGTATCTATACTAAAATCAGATGAAATAGACTTTAAATGCAAAACCATTGTAAGAGACAAAGACAGACACTATATATTAATAAAAGGGTAATCTGTCAAGAAGAAAGAAAAATCATGAACATTTTGCACCTAAACAGGGCACCTCAAAATATGTGAGACAAAAAACAGGAAAAACTAAGTGGAGAAATAGATGCCTCCACAATTATAGCGGGAGGCTTTAATACACCATTATCACCACTAGTCAGAAAATATCAACAGAAGGTCTATAAAGAAACAGAGACCTTTAATAATTCATTAGAGGATCTAGACCTAATAGACATATACAGAACATTACACCCCAATACATTTGGTATACACATTTTTCTTGAGTGCACATGAATCATTCTCCAGGATAGACCACATATTAGGTAACAGAACAAGTCTCAACAAATTCAGAAATATTGAAACTATTCAAAGTAATTTCAATGACAACAAGGGATCAAGCTGTAAATCCATATGAGGCAGAGAACAAGATTAGATACAAAGATATGGAAGTTAAACAATACACATTTAGACAATCAGTGGGTCAAGGAGAAAATCACAAAAGAAATTTTAACTACCTTGAAACTAATGAAAATAACAACACAATGTATCAAAACCTAAGGAATTCAGATAAAGCTGTGGGGAAAGTTATGGTTAATATAGGCCATAAATGCCTATATTAAAAAAGAAGAGAAAGCTAAAAATCAAAGACCTAACTACGCCTGGAGGAATTTGAAAAAGAAAAAAAGCAATAAACTAACCACAAAGGAAGTAGAAAGAAGGAAATCGCAAAGATTAGAGCAGAGCTAAGTGAAATTGGAAATAAAAAACAAGTAGAAAAAAATTAACAAAACCAAAAGCTGGTTCTTTGAGAAGATTAATAAAATTGACAAATCCTTAACTAGACTAACAAAGAAAAAAAGAGTGAAGATGCAAATACAAAAATAAATGTGGAAGGGAATATCACCATAGATCCCACAGAAATAAAGAGAATTATAAGAGGATACTATGAAAAACTGTATGCCAAAAAAAAAAAATGGCTAACAGATGAAATGGAAGAATTTCTAGAAACATACAAGCAGTCCACACTGATGAAAGAAGGAATTGAACTCAACAGACTAATCAAAAGTAATGAGATTAAATTTGTAATCAAAATCTTCCCAACAAAGAGGAGCCCAGGACCAGATGATTTCACAGGTTGAATTCTATCAATCATTCTGGAAAGAACCAACACTAATCTCCCTTAGACTCTTCCAAAAATAGAAGTGAAGGGAACATTGCCTAACTTATTCTATGATACCAACATCACTCTAATACCAAAGCCACATAAAGACACCACAGGAGAAGAAAATTACAGACCAATCTCTCTAATGAAACTGGATGCTAAAATCCTCAAAAAAATACTTTCTAATCTTATTCCAACAACACATCAAATGAATTATACACCATGGACAAGTGTTTTTTGTCCCTGGTGTGCAAAGAAGTTTCAACATAAGTAAATGAATCAATGTAATGCATCACATTAACAGATCGAAAGAAAAAAAAATCTCATGATCATTTCTACTGATGCAGAAAAAGCATTCGACAAAATACAGCATCCTTTCTTGATAAAAACGCTTCAAAAGATAAGAAAAGAAGAAAACTTCCTCAACATTATAAAGGGTATATATAAAAAATCCACAGCTAACATCATATTCAATGGCGAAATGTTAAAATCCTTCCCTCTAAGATCTGTAAAAAGACAAGGATGCCCACTGTCATCACTCTTATTTCATATCATCTTAGAAGTACTTGCTTGAGCACCTTGAGAGGAAAATTATAAAAAATGCATATAAATTGGAAAAGAATAAGTTAAAATTTCACTATTTGCAGATGACATGATCCTGTATCTAGAACGCCCAAGAATTTACAACAAATCTTCTAGAGCTGATAAATGAGTTCAGTAAAATGGAAGGATTTAAGATCAACACACAAAAATCAGTAGCATTTGTGTACACCAATAATGTGAAATATGAAGAGGAAATCAAGAAAAAAAATTGCATTTACAATAGAAACTGCAATAATCAAATACCTAGGATTAAACGTACCTAAAGATGTAAAGGACTTGTATGCAGAAAACCAAACATCATTTTTTAAGGAAATAAAAAAAAAACTTAATAAATGGAATAATATTCCCTGTTCATGGATTGGAAAAATAAACAATATTAAGATATCTGTGCCACCCAAATTGATTTATAGATTTAATACATACCAAAAAAATATATAGTGACATTTTTTACTGAATTGGAAAAGTTAATTATGAAATTCATTTGGAAGGGTGAGTGGCCCCAAAAAACCAAAGACATATTGAAAAAGAAAAATGAAATTGAGGGAATCACATTACCAGACTTTAAAAGATACTACAAGCTACAGTGGTCAAAATTGCATGGTATCAGCACAAGGATAGACATACTGACTAATGGAACAGAACTAATAGTTCTGATATAGATCCTTGCATATACAGTAAAGTGATACTTGACAAGACCACCAAACCCACTCAACAGAAAGAGGATGGACTCTTCAACAAATGGTGCTTGGATATCACTATTCAAAAGAATGAGAGGATCACCATCTCACACCCTATACAAAATTAAATTAAAATGGAAACAAAGATCTAAATATAAGAGCCAAGGGCATAAAGCTCCTAGAAGATAATGTACAAAAGCATCTATGAGAGCTTACCTTAGGAAATGGTTTCATAAACTTTACACCCAAAGTGCAAGCAATGAAAGAAAAAGTAGATAAATGGGGCCTCTGAAAATTAAAAACATATGTGCTTCAAAGGAGTTTGTCAAGAAAGTGAAAAAGTAGCCTAATAAATGGGAGAAAATGTTTGGTAACCATCTCTCTCATAGGGGCTTAATATCCAGTATATATAAAGAAATCCTACATCTGGAAAGTAAAATGACAAACAACCCATTAAAAATAATGGGCAAGAGATTTGAATATACACTTCTGCATATAAGAAATATAAATAGCCCAAAAGCACATGAAAAGATGCTCACCATCATGAGCTGTTAAGGAAATGCAGATTAAAACTACAATCAGATACCATTTTACACCTATTAGACTAGTGGCTTTTGAAAAAACCGAGGACTACAAGTGTTGGAGAGGATGTGGAGGAATGGGAACACTTATCCATTGCTCACTGGAGAGTAGAATGGTGTAGCCATTATGGAGGACAGTTTGGTGGTTCCATTGGAAGTTAACTATAGAACTGTCATGTGATCCAGCAATCCTACTGCTGGGTATATACTCAGAAGAATTGAAAGCAGGGACAACAGATATATGCGCACCAATGTTCTTAGCAGCATTATTCACTATTGACAAAAGTTAGAAACAACCGAAATTTCCATGAACAGATGAATCAATAAATAAATTGTGGGATATACATACAATACAATATTACTCAGCTGTAAGAAGAAATGCAGTATTAACACATGAGATAACACGGATGAATCTTGTAGACCTTGTTGAGTGAAGCTAGCCAGGAACTGAAGGACAAATATTTCATGACCTCACTGATATGAATTAAGCAAATTGAGCAAACTCACAGAGCTAGAGTGTGGAAGATATGTTTACAGGAGACAGAAAGTGAGTAGAGGGTGGTGAGTCAATTCCCATATGGTCAAAATCATTGATAAGGTGGAATTGTATGGCTCAGCAGTGGATGAGCATGAGAGAGGTGCAGTGATGTGATTGGGTTTGGTGGTACTGGTCTGAGGGGGAGTAAATGGGGGATGGGGTATACTATCCATGGAACTGGGGGTAGGATTGGGGGAAGGAGCAGGTGAGATATGGGGATTTGCAGGTCTGTGGTTAAAACTACAATGTTGGGAAAGTTCTTTTAGCAAATATGGCAAGGGAGGGTTACTGGTGTAGGTTGTCAGTATGGGGGGATATTCAGGTTAAGAGAACCTGGGGCATGCTTCTATGGAATATGTAACTGTTCATCTTGTCATAGTGTGTTATTTCAGTCGGTGGAGACCCACACAATAATCAAGAAAAAATTAAAATTCCATCCTGGTGAGTCCTGTTATGTTCTCAGTTAGACGGACAAGAATCCCTTGAGAACATAGGCAGTGCCTAAGAAAAAAAAACAGTCCAATATGTCAAGCCCTTAAAATTATTGTAAGTAATTATAACTCTTATTCTACAGAAACTGAAACTTAGTGTTTAACATAGGTTCTGAGGGGAGGGGGAGGGAAGAATAGAATAGATGGAACAGAAGGCATTTTTAAGACATTAGAATTGTTCTGCATGGTCCTGCAATAATGGATACAGGTCATTTTCAATTTTGTCAAAACCTATAAAAGTGTATGGTCCAAAAAATAAACCATAATGTAGTCCATTGGCCATGTTTAGTAGTAATGCTTCAATATTTGTACATCAATTGTAGCAAATGTACCCTCCACATGTAAAATTGTATTAATAGTGGTGAGTGCAAAGGTGGAGGTCGTTAGGTATGCGAGAATCCCTTATATTTTCTATGTGAGTTTTCTGTAACACAAAGCTTCTTTGAAGATAAAATGAGAAAAAATAAGACACTCTGGGAATACACAAAAGAAAATGTCACTGTACATACAAGACAACAGATCTTACAGTGATGAAAGACACAATATCTAAATATTTTTATGATTTCAATTTTTTTATTTTTTGTATTTCACTTGTAATTTTTGAAAATGTTATTATTTCATTATCTTATTAATTCTACTTTGTTGGCTTCATTTTGGAGATGTTTTGGATCACAGAAGGGTCACAGTTGTGTAGAGGAGGATCACAGGTTTGGTGTATCAGTGATAGGGGTGTATATGGGGAAGGGCACACCCAGGGCATGCCTCTAAATCATATGAATGTATTCAAGTGTTCATGGGGTGTTGTCTCAGTGGGTGGAGACCCACAAAATGACTGAAGGAATATTGAATTCACATCCTGGGGAGTTCTGATATATTCTATAATAGGATAGCAAGAATCTTCCAAGTACAAGGGCAGTGCCTAGTGAAGGAAGACAGATCTTTACGCCAGGCCCTTGATATTTATGATTGTACTTATGAACCTTTTCTTGTGAAACTGAAACTTAGCCTAATATTGTATATTGCTCCTTGATATTGATGATTGTACTTTTGAACCTTTTCTTGTGAAATTGAAGTTTAGCTTAGTATTGTATATTGCTTAAGAGTTACTTCCTTAAAGTCTCCTTGTTGCTCAAATGTGGATTCTTTCTAAGGTAAACTCAGTGTATAAACACATTATCTTCTCTCCAGCATGGGACATGACTCCTGGGGATGAGCTTCCCTGGCATTGAGGGATTATTACCAAGTGCCAACTAGCAATGCATCTGGAAAAAGACCTTCCAAAAGGGGGCAATATTGAACACAACTGAGTTTTTATAGCTAAGAGATTTCACAGTAATTTGGAAGGTCATTATAGAGGTTTCACGTATGCATGTCTCAGCAAGATCTCATTTACTACCACAGTAAACAGTGTCTCAAACAGTGAGGCTCCTGAGGGCTCTAGAAATATCCAGACACTATAAGCAGGAATCCAGCAACCTGTCAGTGGGGCTTACTTTGGAATTTATGCTTCCCAGTGTAACAGAGTTAGACTCATTTATATTTTCCCTGCACATAGCTCTTTTGCACTTTTTATTTGAACATATAATTAGCACTATACTTGCTAAATATATGTCCCAAAGCCTTAAATCTTTGGTCCATTCATATGCCAGTTGATCTCTGAATCTCAGCAGAGTTGTAATACCTATTCTCCAGTTCATTGGACTCACCCAGGAAAACTAACATGTAGATGGTGATGGACAGCACCCATCTCAAGGAACAGAGAATGTCTGCAACTGCAAGCAGTATGGTTCCATCTATTTGCTTCATGAGATCTAGCCCACTCTCAATTAGAAACAGAGTGGGCATGTTATCATGAATATAATGGATATGTATGCTGTCTTGTGGGAGGGAGAGTTGATCAATTGTCCCTGCAGACAATATTCTGACATAAGGCCAGAGAATTGATGTACCACTGAGGTAGACAAACGAAGGTATATTGCTGGCTCTGCCAGCTAAATGCAAACATTTTCTACTGGTCTTTCAAATGGCAATTGAGAAAAAAAAACATATGACACAGCAATAGCTGTATACTAGGTCCCAGAAGATGAATTGATTTGCTCAAGCAATTATACCACATCTGGAACAGTAGTGGAATTGGAGTCACTCTCATCCTCCAATATTCATATGCTTTCTGTACAGGCAAAATAGAAGAGTCGAATGGGGATGTATTAGGAATCACCACACCTCCATCCTCCAGTGCAAAATTTACAAAATGTTAGAATATTTTTATAAACCAGTAAGAGGTGTTTTTTTTTTGTTGTTGTTGTTCGGTTTTTTTTGAGAAAATGTAAGAATTTTGATACAAAAGGCCTAGATTACTTTGAAGACACTGCTGGTAGGAAATTGGACCTTAAAGTTATTTCTGATAAGGACTTAGACAGAAATTACAGCTGGAAAAAAGTAATCCTTGCCTTAAAATGGCAGAGAACTTGGCAAAATTGATTCTTGATGTTCAATGGAAGGCAGAATATGAAAACGATGAGCTAGTACATTTGGCTGAGGAAATTTCCAAATTAATTATGGAAAATGCAGCATGGCTTTTCTTTGCATCTTGTAGAAAAATGTGAAAAGAAAAATATATGCTGACAAGTAAACAGCTGGGAACAAAGAAACCAGAAATTGATGGCTTGGGAAATTCCATGCTTCTCAAAAACAAGACAAAAGAGAATAGTGCCCCATGTGAGGACTTAACAAAACTTGGAGTTTGTAAGTATGGATTGGAAATGCAGTTATCCAGGAAGGTCTTGTAGAAATTCTTGCTGTCTGATAGGTTGGATGACTCTTTCCTACATCCTAAACCAACAAGTTTTTTGTAAGACATGTATGAATGAAACTGCTGTCAGCCTGGACTAAAAAGGACAGGGAAAAGGAGAAATTGAGTAAAAACCACTTCAGAAGGAAAATAGTGGAAGCTGAGGTCTGGACTTGTGACATCTCTTCAGGTCATGAGAGGAACCCAACACTGTGTGCATAAATGGTGATTTTTCCTCAGCATTTGAAGAGGGTGGATCTTCCTGTCATTTCTTCAGGGACAATTTGGCAACCCTAGGCTACAGAGAGTAGAGCACATACCCCAGAGTTATGGGAAAGTATGGCCATCACCCCATTGTTCCTGGAGGGTGAGGAGTAGAGCTCAGCTGCCACCAAGATGTTTGATGAGAATGGAACTAAGAAAATAGCCTTTGGACAAGCCTGTGGTAGGAGTGAGCCCTCATGAGGACCAGAAAAGAAGAAAACCCTGTTCAAGAGATGATTCTCAGACTTTGAAATCTAATGGAGTATGTCCTGCAGGTCTGGAATCTGTGATGCCTGTTTTCCTTCCAATTTCTCCCTATAATGCAAATATTTTTCTTATGTCTGCTCTCCTTTGTATATTGGAAGCAGATAACTTTTTTCTATGTTTCACATGTCTACAGCTAGAGAGGATTTTTGCCCCAAGAAAAACTGTATGACAATAAATGATTTTTATGTGATTTTGTACTTACCTTTGCTACTGCAATTATTTAAGGCTTTTGAAATATTGTGATGTAATGGGTGTATTTTGCATATGGAAGGAACATGCCTTTTTGGGATTCAGGGGGTGGAAAATGGCAGTTTGAAATTCTTTTATGAATCCAAAAAGAGAAAGATTATGATTGTGAAGTAATTCATTCTGTGTGTGAGGACGTTTCAATTGGACTGTGTCAGCGAGGCATGGAACAGGGTAAGTGTTGGGGACCTTCACGGTAGCACTCATATTATGCACCTTGTCAGCAGCACCGGTGACATGTAACATGGCTGCCAGGGCTGAGACAACGAACAGCTTAAGCTACAGTTAGCCTTCTTCAAGAAAGTTAGAGAGTTCACGCCAAAAGCATCCCCTTCGCGCCAAAAGCATTTCTGCCACCTACCCTAGCAACAGCAGCCACCAATCCTAAACCACCACCCATCCTTAGGTCCACCAATCCTCACCCTCCTCCTTTAGAGTATATATACCCTGCCCCTTCAATAAACTTTTGCAGCTTGATCAGAATCCTGTCTTGCTGTCATTCTTCGCATCTCTTGTCCCATACCATTCTTTTCTTCACAGGTCCTGAGCCCCAGTTGATTGTCCCACAGGACGGGACAAATGGCGCCCAATGTGGGGCCCTCGGCTTTGTGAAGAAGAGAAGCCACCGTGCACACGAGAAGGGAGGCCTCCCGCTCACCGTGTTCGGAACCGCCGCAAGGGGCTGGCTCGCGAGATAGGTTCGCCAGAAGCCGCCGCAAGGGACTCACTCACGAAACAGGCTCATCAGGAATCGCTGCGAGGGACTCGCTCATGAGACAGATTCATTTGCCATTCGAGTGCCGGCGAAGGAGAAGGAAAAGAAAAAGGTAAGCCCCTGCGAACACCCACAACCCCACCCCCATCATGGGACAAGCATTA
The DNA here is from genome assembly GCA_029593785.1 of Cabassous unicinctus. Classification (NCBI taxonomy): domain Eukaryota; kingdom Metazoa; phylum Chordata; class Mammalia; order Cingulata; family Chlamyphoridae; genus Cabassous; species Cabassous unicinctus. The sequence goes on along the minus strand of JAQZBX010043516.1, from coordinate 3,027 downwards.
TCCAAGCAGGGATTATATATTCAACAGCTGAAACAATTGCTCAAGGCACAAGGAATTAGAGTTAAGAAAAAGGATCTTGAGTATTTTTTTAGCTTTCTCTTAGAAACCTGCCCTTGGTTCCCACAGGAAGGTACTATAGATCAAAAATGCTGATTAAGGGTCGGAGATTGTCTAAAGGACTACTATCAAACTTTTGGTCCTAAAAAGATCCCTGTCACTGCTTTTACGTACTGGAACCTTATTAATGAAATTCTAAAAGTTCATTCTTCTGCCCCTGATATTCAAAAACTTTGTAGAGAAGGAGAAGAAGCTCTTAAAGAGCACTCCTGTTCCTACCCCCCTTCTGAATGCAACTCTGTAGTTATTGAGATGCCTGAAGTTTCCAATAAACCTCTTATCAACATGTCCAGAGAACTTTTAAATAAAGAGCTCAGTGAAGATAGACCAGACTCCCCTATCAGTCAGAGGCCAGGTACCCCTGTCAGTCAGGCTGGCGCATTGCCCTATCAATGTAAAAAGGACCTAACTGATAACAGACCGAGCACCCCTATCAACCTTCCTCCATTCCGGCCACCGCCCTATGCCCCTGCTTTATCGCAACCGTCATGCCCTCAAGCTTATCCTGTCACCGCCTTACCCCAGTTCCACGCCTTAGAAGAAGCCGCAGAAAACCTCCAGCTACACGCCGATAATTTCAAAGAGGCCTTTCAGCAGGAGCGTCTGCAAGCAGTTAACTTGCTTGCTGACCTCCGCTCAGCAACTCAAAGTATTGCAGCCCTTGCGCTCCCAGAAAATCCCCCCCCAATACGCCCTCACCGTACCTATGCCTTCCCAGTTACACATACTCAAATTCGGCCATCTTCTACTGATTCTCAAAATGGTGCCACCGATTCTCAAAATGGTGGAGGTGCTGACTCTCAAAATGGTGACTCCAGCAGCGAAAGCGAGGAAGAGAATAAGACTGAGGCTGGTGACTCTAGCGAGGACGAGCTAAGAGATAATCCCACCTCTAAAGCAAAATATAAAAAACTTAGTCTAAAATATTTAGAGAAACTAAAAAAGGCAGTGAATGATTATGGTGCTACTGCCCCTTTCACAATCGCCTTGCTAGAAAGCCTTAGTGAAAAAGAACTCATTCCTAACGATTGGTCACACCTAGCCAGAGCAGCCCTGTCTGGCGGCGATTTTTTATTATGGAAATCAGACTACGAAGAGCATTGCAAAAAATATGTCACGCGCAATGCTCAAAAAGCCGCTTCCAAAAAATGGACGCTGAACAAATTCCTAGGACAAAGCCCCTATCATCAGAATACTAAGCAAGCGCAGTTCCCCCCAGGCCTCCTTGCGCAAGTACAAACGGCCGCGCTTAGGGCTTGGAAAAAGCTTCCGCAAAAAGGCGCTGCCACTTCCTCTCTTGCTAAACTTAGACAGGGACCCGATGAACCATATAGCGAATTCCTCAGCCGCTTACAAAGTACGGCTGAACGTCTGTTTGGGGCTAGTGAAAACGAAAGTGACTTTATTAAACACTTGGCCTATGAAAATGCTAATGCCGCCTGCCAAGCCGCTATCCGCCCTTTCCACAATACCGATCTTAATAACTATATAAAGCTCTGCTCTAGCATCGGGCCCACTCAAACTCTAGGAATAGCTATCGGTGCCACCCTTCAAAATTTAACAATGAAACCAAATTCTCCTACGTGTTTTAATTGTAAACAACCCGGTCATTTTTCAAAAAATTGTCCTGTGCCATGAACTAAACCTCCCTTATCCACTGTCAATAAACCCCGTTTACCGTCATCTATTTGCCCTCGCTGTAAGAAAGGATTCCATTGGGCATCTGATTGTAATTCGCAGATGGATATAAATGGCCAACCCCTAATGCCTAAGCCCCAGGGAAACTCCCAATGGGGCCTGCCCCAGGCCCCATGCCAGACAAACACAGGGGCAATTCGGTTTGTCCAGCCATCCCCAACCACAGTACCTGCACTCCCGACCATAAACCATGTTGCCGCATCTCAGACCTATGGAGGGCAACAGCAGGGAGTGCAGGATTGGACCTCTGTGCCACCTCCGACTCAATATTAACCCCAGAAAACAGTCCTTTCCTCATACCAACAGGAGTCTATGGACCACTGCCCCCAAATACCTTTGGCTTCATTTTAGGAAGAGCTAGTGCCACCCTACGTGGAGTCCAAATTGTTCCAGGGATACTAGACAATGATTTCAAGGGTGAAATACAAATAATTGCAGCTACTTCAAACAATCTTATCTCTATTCCTCAGGGCACCCGAGTAGCACAGCTTGTAATACTCCCCCTCCAACATATCAATTCAAATTTTAAAAGCCTGCAGAGGCCCGCAAAAGGACCTGGGTCTTCTGATGCCTTTTGAACACAGCCGATATCCCATAATCGACCCACATTAAAACTTAAACTAAATGGTAAAATCTTTGAGGGGATCATAGATACAGGAGCTGATGCCACGATTATATCCTCAAACCACTGGCCTAAATCCTGGCCCCTCACAGCCGCTGACATATACATAAATGGAATAGGCAGGCCCACAGATCCTCTACAAAGCTCACAAACCCTAAGGTGGGAAGATGAGGAAGGGAACACTGGTACGATTGTGCCATATGTTGTCCCCCATCTCCCCGTCAATCTATGGGGTAGAGATCTCCTAGCTCAAATGCAAGTCTTTATGTGCAGTCCCAACGATACAGTTGCTGCTCAGATGCTCAAAATGAATTTTCTCCCTGGCAAAGGCCTAGGAAAAACTAATCAAGGAATAAAGCAACCCATCTCCATAAACCCTAACACAAACAAAATGGGACTTGGGTTCTCTCAAAATTTAACCTGATGGCCATTGACATCCCTGTACCCCATGCTGAAAAAATCACTTGGAAATCCATAGAGCCAGTGTGGGTTGATCAATGGCCTCTAACTCATGAAAAAACATTAGCGGCTATCAAGTTAGTACAGGAACAACTTAGTGCCGGACATGTGGAACCTACTCAGTCCCCTTG